>MU765631.1:17429-55477 GCA_026770625.1 Nicotiana glauca | reverse complement strand
GGGGGCTGAAGAAGAAGAATGGAGTAGTATTCTGTATTTATTTCTTAATTTTTTTTAATAAAAAAATCATCAGCTCACGCACTTAATATGCGTGTAAATCACTTATTTTGTCCAACTAAGCCATATCAATGCCACATAAGCTCGGTCAACGGTCATAAGGGTCCAAAAGTTTTATTTTGATTAAGTTGAAGTGTTCAGATGAAACTTTATAGAGTGTAGGGATCGGGATGACAAACCAGAACAAGTACAAGTGTCTCCCAGGCTATTTTGAATAACGATTATGCAAACACAAGGATCCAAAGGTGAATTATCAAATCGATTCTTCTATCTATAAGTTATATGTAACGATCCGATCGTTCGTTTTGAGTCCTAGCGTATCATTCAACAGTCTGAGGCCATGAGCAGCTTCATTTCAGGTATTGTGACATGTACGCATGGTTGAAATTGTATTTCAGGAAGTTCAGGATTGATTTGGAAAGACGGTTCTCATTTCGGAAGCTTAAAGTTGAAAGAATGAACTAGGATTGGAATTTTGAGTAAACGACCTAGGAAACAGGATCTGAAGGTTCCAGCATGTTCGTATGATAAGTTGGGACTTGGGCATATTCCTAGTTAGTTTCGGATAACCCAGGAGTGTTTTGGCGCCTATTGTGGAAGTTAGCAGTTTAGAAGAAATTTCATATGTTTGGCTTGAAGTGTATTTCAGAGTTATCGACGTCCGTTTGGGATTCTAGGACTGTGAATAGCTCCATATGGTTATTCTGGAGTTGGGGACGCAATCGGAAGTAAATTTGGAGGTTCGTAGGTCATTTTAGAGTCATTTGGCTAAAGATAGAAATTTGAAGGTTTTTGAGAAGTTTGACCGGGGATGGACTTTTTTATATCAGGGTTGGAATCCAATTCCGAAAGTTAGAGTAGATCCATAATGTCGAATATGACTTGTGCACAAAATTTGAGGTCAATCGGACGTGATTTGATAGGTTTAAACATCAAAAATAGAAATTTGAAATTTTGAAGTTCATAAAGCTTGAATCTCGGTGTAATTCATGATTTTAACATTGTTTGATATGATTTGAGGCCTTGAGCAAGTCCATAATATTTTTGGTATTGGTTGTTAGGTTTGGTTGAGGTCCCGGGAGCCTCAGGTGGATTCTAGGTGGCTAACGGATTGAATCCGGAGTTTGAAGGAGGGACGGAGCTGCTGCTTCTGGTATTTCCGCTTCTGTGGAGTTGGGACCGTAGAAGCGGCCCCGCAGAAGCGAGGAAGAAGCCGCAGAAGCGGTTGGATGTGAAGCAGCCCAGGACCGCAGAAGTGGCCCTAAATCCGCAAAAGCGGAACCACAAAAATGGTGGGCCGTCTGCAGAAGCGAAATTTAGGCTGGAGCCCAGTATCTGTAGAAGCGGCATTTTGTCCGCAAAATCGGGACCGCGAAAGTGGAAATTTCTAAGGCAGTGAGGGTGTTTTAAGAATCGTATTTTGGCTATTTCCTCTCATATTTTCTTAGCTTGGGTGATTCTTGGAGGAGTTTCAAGAGAGGATCTTCATCATTAATGATAAGGTAAGTTATCCCCACCTATTTTGTGTTAAATACATTAATTATGTGTGGATTTGAGCATAAAAATTGTAGAAAATTTTGGGATTTTGATAGAAAGACCTAGAAATTATATTCTTGGAATTTAGCCACTATTTTGGGTATGGAATTTAGAGAAAATTATATATTTGAGTTCCTAAGTATGGGTAATCTTTATCATCAAAAAATTTCGGAATCCAGGCACGTGGGCCCGAGGGCATTTTGGTCAACTTTTCGATCGGAGTTAGAAATTACTATAAATTAGATTGTAATACATATTCGAGCATATATTAATGGATTTGCATAACTATTGGCTGGTTTTGGAGCGTGGTGCATCAATTAGAGTCTTCGGAAGGGCGTGGAATGTCGGTTTGGATCTTCGAGGCGAGGTGAGTCTCCTTTCTATCCATGTAAGAGGGATTTTCCCCATGTGTGAGATAATTAATTATGTGCTCCTAATTGCGAGGGCTACGTACGCACGAGGTGACAAGAGTCCATCCGCAGCTACTATTATGCTATTGTCTGGGTAGTTTAGGACCCAAGAACATGTTATACTATGATTGTTTGTTAACTTATTGATAGCTTGAATTGCTTAAATTACATTGAATTAGTAAATGAATTTCTAAAAGGATTAAATTTCATTTATTAAAATTTGTTAAAGGAGAATTGGTTTTAATTGGATAAATATTCCCCGATAAGTTCTTAATTAACTAATTGAGCATGTATCCCTATGTGTACCTGCGTCACATGCATGATTCGCAAGCAGGGTATGTGTTTATTTATGGAACGGACCGAACGCCTCGGCAGATTAAATAGATGCATTTATGGTTAGGCCGTTCGACCCTCGGCAGTGCACAGTTTACATTTCTGTTGGATCGGCTCGTTGCCTCAGTGTGATTTGCACATGTTATTTGTCGCTTAAGAATTTTAAACGTAAAATTGCTCTTCGTGGCTTGATATAAATTGATAAGATAATAAAGAGTAAACCTTGAAAATCCTTGATTATTTGTTAAAGGTGTTTACCTGTTTTCTGGCTTCGTGAATTAGAACTACTATATAAATCCATGATTTCCTCACATGGTTAGTATATTGTCAATTGACCCCTCGTAAGTGTCGAAGTTGACCATCTCGTCTCTACTTCTTCGAGATTAGGCGGGATACTCATTGAGTACATATTGTTTACGTACTCATACTTCACTTCTGTATATTTTTATTGCACAGGTATATGTACCTCTAGCGGCCTACTGGGCGTAACAGCGCGGATGATTCTGGGACTGGAGAGTTGCATTATTCGAGGTGACCCATAGCTAGTGTAGTCCCTTTCGGTATATTGTATTTATTTCCTGTCCACTGTATTTTGGATGGATGTTATATTTTATTTCCCTATCGGTAGATTCCCATGCACTTGTGACACAGGTTCTGGGAGGATTTTGGATTATTCAGTATTAAGTCCTTTATTGACTTTACGTTCATTTTTTGTAAAATCTTTATTGTTTAATATTCAACGTATAAAAAAAATGATTTCCGCAAATACTAAAATTGAAATTTGATTATGCATTCTTGGTTGTCTAGCCTAATAGCGGTGTCCGGTGCCACCACGAACCTTAGTGGAGTTTGGGTCGTGACAACATGGTATCAGAGCACTAGGTTCCTAGGGTCTCACGAGTCATGAGCAAGTCTAGTAGTGTCTCGCGGATCGGTACGGAGACATCTGTACTTATACGCGGGAGGCTGCAGGATTGTTTGGAGTACTTCCCTTCTTGATTCCTTATCGAGCGATTTGATTCATGTGAGGCTTATGCCTTTGTTTCTTTCTTACTCAATCTTATGTGACATGAAGTGCTTGTTATAAATCGGGAATTGAAGAATTGTAATGGCACTACGAATTTGGTGTGAGATGTTTCTCCCGGTATAGTTGATTGGAATATTATCGTCGCCTTGTTGAAGGGTATTTCATTATTTCAAGCTCAGCAGCAGTACTTCTGAAGCTCTGGGGCTAGGCACAAGTTGCCGCGATGCTTATGAACAATTGTTCCGCGGTATTGTTATAATGTTAGGATGTTTTGCCTAGATGTCGGGGCAGTAAATGACTTGAAGGGAGATTTACTCAGTGTATAATGAAGAGATTTAGTATTTTATTCCTGGCAGGGGAAAGGCAGTCGGACTAAGGATGGTTGGATGTGGACTGGTGGAAGTAATGAGACTTGGTATTTGCAAGCATGGTGGAGTTTCTTATATAGTGAGGTGTAGCTGTCCTTTTTTGGATGTACTAGATTCGTCGGTGTTATGATCTTCTATAATTCACCTCCGGAGCAGGATATTACAGGTTGGTACTGAAGAACCGATAGTTAGATGTCGCGAAGCAAGGTAGCTCAGGGTTGAATCAGCAGTTATAGTATGGGCAGCTTGAGAAAGATGACCTTCGGAAGGGTTTAAAGTTAGTAGCAATTTGTGGATTCAAGTGCTATAAAGATAATTTTATTAAGGCAACAACTGAGCAACAAAAGATGAGCAAGGTGTCTGGGAAGTGCCAGGTGGAGTTTTAAACTTCTAAAAAGCCAGGTATAAGAGGCGCAGGTCGAGCAGTTGATTAAGGAAGTGAGTTCCGCCAAAGTGGGAGAGTGGCGGGGTTGCATATGGGCTTTGCAGTGGGATGACCACGTACCTTAAGGAGGGTTTGGAGCGATTTGAGAATATTAGCGTTTGGTTATTGTGGTCTACGGATCTAATTTGAAATAGGGATCCTTGTGTGGAAGGAGATTTAATATAATGGAAAGGAGCCGCTTAAATGAAGAAGGATGCAGCATAACTTTGGATTGGAAGGATATTGCTGCACAATTAAATGATGTCCACGAAAGGTAAATGAATCTGTGCAGCTGGAGAGCGAGCTCAGGCTCAGGGGGTGTTATTGATGCCGTAATAATTGTACCCTGTGCGGCAATGATGGAAGATGCTAGGGAGAGATTTTATAGGTGGGTTACCCAAGTGAGCAGGTTAGCAGTCGCGTGGTTGGCGAGGCTTCTGCGAAGCATTCTATCGGTTATGTAGCAAAGGGATTGGTTGTGCAAATATGATTGATGTGTCAGAATCTAAGAAGGGGTTTTACAGAAATATTTTGAGAACTTTGGCGGTTGATTGCGCAAGGTTATGTCAATAAGAGATAAAGAAGATAGGTGAGTTCCTGGTTTGTGAACTAATGGCTTCATGCTAAGTGGGAGAGTCCCACCGCTTATGGTTGGGTTGCATGGTTAACTATTTGCGACATTTTTGGCCTTTAGCATATCGATGTGCTATTTTAACTATGGAAAGGACCATAAGTGGTAATTTAAGCAAAGGAAGTATTAAAGGTGGGCTATCGTTGGCCCTATTGGCCCATGTTTAGACTTGGGGAAAGATTCAGGATTTTGCCTTGTTTAGATGCGGGTTCCCAAGGAAGTGATTCGGTGGGTCCTTCGCCAAAAAGGTATTCATGTGATGGAAGACTCATGAAGTTGATTATATTCGGGGCCAAGTTAGAGCGGATGGCTCTCAGTAACAGCCCTAGTGGATTCAAATAGGTCAAGTGTGGTGCCTAATAGTTTTGAACCTATAGGTACGGTTAAGAACCAAGCTTGGTGGCAGTCTATGAGAAGAGGCACATAATATTCTATGATGCTTTGACTTGCGATGTAGCATTTGAGAGATATGAAATAGTTTGTGGGATTTTGGACAGCATGGTCTCGTAATTCAAGGTCACTCGAGATGAGTGCAGATGGAGTATGTTATGTGTTGGATGGAGTTAGTATTATTTCTAAGGCAATCAGGGTGAATCGAAAGGAGATAGATTGGTTAGCCATAATTTAGTTGGCATGTTGGTGGTCGAGATCATCTCTTTCAGCGTGATTAAGTTATGCAAGTGATCTGTGGCAGTGCGTATGAGACATGTCAACCGCCGTAATTGATATTATTCTGAAGCATTCTACAGTTATGGCTTGTTATGTGGAAGTGGATTCCGGAAAGGCTATGGTGCCTTAGACCACTACTTAGAGATTTGTGTATTTCCATGGTGATAAGAATTTGCCTGTGTGTTGCTATGTTTCTCCTGAAGCGAGTTCAGTGAAAGGCTTTTATGTGATGAAGTGTTGACCTATTAGTAGTTTCGGGTTATGATAAGGGCCATGTTCTATCGTACATTGGCATGTTGGGTGCAGTGACTAGTATGGGATTTGAAGTGAAAGGAATCAAGGTTGCAGTTCGATGACGACAAGGATGTCATGAGCTCGGAGGAGCACGAAAGGAGTTTTGATGTTTAAAGTAAGTGGTATTGTCATCAGCGTCACCCAAGATCGGTGTTTTGTGAAAAAGGCTTTGCATCCTAGTTAGGGATTCTTGATCGTTTTTCACCGTTAGTGCGACTGGTGGTTGGGATGTACAGAGCTGTTATGTGTTTCGAAAGGTTCTTGGAGCGCGTCCCATAAGAATATTGTGTAGGTGTGACATGTGTTCACTTGATTGATTAAATATTTAACCCCAATATGGAGATTTGTGATGATATTGATAAGTTGAGGATATATGCCTAGAGGGTACTCAGTTACTGAGTTGTGGACTGTGGATGAGTACTCCGATTATGATGGTTGTCCTTGTGTATTATGAGAAGAGGGAAATTAGTATGGATCTTTGAAAGGTTATTGGCTTAGTTTGATATGATCAGGATCAACTTGAGGTCGGTGGATGGATTTAAATGTGAATTTGGACTCTATGTCAGGCCAGTTGTGTTCATTTCAGTGATGCGCTCCTTATGTAGGAGTCGTCAGGGTGTTATTTCATTGGCAGGTATTTAATGAAGTGATGCATTTCGCCGTGCGAGTTATGAGATGGCTTGAGAAATTGCTTATGTATTGAGGATCCATGTAAAAATGATGTTTTATGAGCAAGATGGCTCTTGCGATTCAGTTTGTATATCGCACCTCAACTGTGCTTGAGTTTGTAGCTTATGACGCTATATGTTCCCTCAGGGATGTTATTATGCACTTAGCATGCTTGTGACCAAATTAGATATCTTGTTGTGATGAGCAATTTAGCTCGATGTATATCTCCTTATGTAAGTTCTACGTATAGATCGGTTGGCACGCCACCATGGGTTTGTTATTTGGATCGGGTGGCATACCGCCATGGTTATGTTGTCTGGATCGGGTTGCGCGCTGTAACAACATGATGTTCGGTACAATTCCCCATATCTGTTTATTGTGTTTTGTTTCCTATTTTCTGAAGGAAGCTCATATTAGTAGTGCGCTCGCGTCGCATGTATGATTCGCAAGCAGGGTAATTAAAATTCCTTTCAAAGTTCATTTTTCTTTTTGTATCGCATTCTAATTGGCAGCCAATTGGTACATTGTGGCATCATATGAGACTTTTGGTCATGTTGGGATGGCTTGTTGCCTGAGCAGTTCATACTAGGTGAGACGAGGTTGTTGGATTTAGGATCAGTGCAATCTGATTACGTGAAATATATTAAGGAGCATAGATCATTATTTGGTTTATAATGTGGTAATGTTCCTTGTCAAAAGTATAGGCTCAATGATTGGTTGGCTCGGCAGTTGATTATGAATTTTTGAACACCTCTTTCGCCATGGTGTCATCGTAAGAATTAGGGCAAGACCTATGTAGGTCATGAGGTGCAATGGGAGCCTCAGATTCGTGGAATTTCGATTAATTGATCAGAGAAAGTTATTGTGGTCCTATGAGTAAAGTGGTGCAAGTTGTGAATTCAGCAAAGTTATGCAGTCACATCTGGGTACATTGTGTAGTTATTGATACGATGAGCGCATGTTTGAAACAGGCCTAGCATTGAGTTTCGAATGTTGGAATTGGACTTTAAGGCGTATCTGCTTGAATAAAAGAGAATATCTTCGGAATTGATCAAGCTAATGTGCTCAACTGAGTTGTGGTAGCACGGGAAGGTGCATGAGAAATTAAACGATGATTTCAGATCACTTCAGTGTAGTTCTCGGCACATTCGAGGACGAACATATGTTTAAGTGGGAGAGAATGTAATGACCCGCTTGGTCATTTTGAGCCCTAGCGCATCATTCAACAGTCTGAGGCCATGAGCAGCTTCATTTCAGGTATTGTGACATGTATGCGTGGTCGGAATTGAATTTCGGGAAGTTTAGGGTCGATTTGAAAAAAAGGATTCTCATTTCGGAAGGTTAACATTGAAAGAATGAACTAGGATTGGAATTTTGAGTAAATAACCTCAGAATCAGGATCTGAAGGTTCCAGCAGGTTCGTAAGATGATTTTGAACTTGGGCGTATGCCCTGTTCGGATTTTGGATAACTCGAAAGTGTTTTGGCGCCTATTGTGGAAGTTAGCATTTTAGAAGAAATTTCATAAGTTTGTCTTGAAATGAATTTCAATGTTATCGATGTCCTTTGGGATTTCGAGACTGTGAATGACTCCGTATGGTGATTCTGGAGTTGGGGGCGCGATCGGAAGTGAATTCGGAGGTCCGTAGGTCATTTTGGAGCCATTTGGCTAAAGATAGAAATTTGAAGGTTTTTAAGAAGTTTGACCGGGGGTGGACTTTTTGATATCGGGTCGGAATCTAATTCCAAAAGTTGGAGTAGGTCCGTAATGTCGAATATGATTTGTGTGCAAAATTTGAGGTCAATCGGACGTGATTTGATACGTTTAAACATCGGAAATAGAAGTTTGAAATTTCGAAGTTCATAAAGCTTGAATCAGGGTGTAATTCATGGTTTTAGTATTGTTTGATATGATTTGAGGCCTCGAGCAAGTCCGTAATATGTTTTGGGATTGGTTGGTAGGTTTGGTTGAGGTCCTGGGGGCCTCGTGTAGATTCCAGGTGGCTAACGGATAGATTCCGGAGTTTGAAGGAGGGCTGGAGCTGCTGCTTCTAGTATTTTCGCTTCTACGGAGTTGGGACTGCAGAAGCGGCCCCGCAGAAGCGAGGAAGAAGCCATAGAAGCTGTTGGATGTTAAGCAGCCCAGGATCGCTAAAGCGGCCCTAGATCCGCAAAAGCGGAACCGCAAAGCAGTGGGCCGTCCGCAGAAGCGAAAATTGGGCTGGAGCCTAGTGTCCGCAGAAGCGGCATTTTGTCTGCAAAAGCGGGACCGCAGAAGCGGAAATATTTCCGCAGAAGCGGGAATTGCTGAGGTAGTGAGGGTGTTTCAAAATCGAATTTTGGCTATTTCCTCACATATTTTCTTGGCTTGGGCGACTCTTGGAGGGGTTTCAAGAGAGGATCTTCATCATTAATGATAAGGTAAGTTATCCCCACTTATTTTGAGTTAAATACATCAATTATGTATGGATTTGAGCATGAAAATTGTAGAAAAATTTGGGATTTTAGTAGAAAGACCTAGAAATTATATTCTAGGAGTTTAGCTACTATTTTAGGTATGAAATTTCGAGAAAATTCTATATTTGAGTTTCTAAGGTCATGGGTAATTTTTATTTTCAAAAAATTTCGGAATCTGGGCATGTGGGCCCGAGGGCGTTTTGATCAACTTTTTTATCGGAATTAGGAATTGCTATAAATTAGATTGTAATGTATATTCGAGCATATATTAATCTGTTTGCGTAACCATTGGCTAGTTTTGGAGCATGGTGCATCAATTAGATTCTTCGGAAGGGCGTGGAATGCCGATTTGGATTTTCAGAGCAAGGTGAGTCTCTTTTCTAACCTTGTAAGAGGGAATTGTCCCCATAGGTGAAATAATTGATTATGTGCTCCTAATTGAAGGGGAGGAGGGCTACGTACGCACAAGGTGACGAGAGTCCATACGTAGCTACTATTATGCTATTGTCCGGATAGTTAGGACCCAAAAGCATGTTATATTTGAATTATTTATGAACTCATTGATAGCTTGAATTGCTTAAATCACGTTGAATTAGTAAGTGAATTTCTAAAAGGATTAAACTTCATTTCTTAAAATTTGTTAAAAGGGAGTTGGTTTTAATTGGGTAAATATTCCCCGATAAGTTCTTAATTGACTGATTGAGCATGTATCCCTATATGTACCTGCATCGCATACATGATTTGCGAGTAGGGTATGTGTTTATTTATGGAACGGGCCGAACGCCTCGGCATATTAAATAGATGCATCTATGGTTCGGGCCATTTGACCCTCGACAGTGCACAGTTTACATTTCTGTTGGATCGGGTCATCGCCTCGGTGTGATTTGCGCATGTTATTTGTCGCTTGAGAATTTTAAACGTGAAATTGCCCTTCGTGGCTTGATATAAATTGATAAGATAATAAAGAGTAAACCTTGAATATCCTTGATTATTTGTTGAAGGTGTTTACCTGTTTTCCTGTTTTGTGAATTAGAACTACTATATAAATCCATAATTTCCTCACGTGGTTAGTATATTGTCAATTGACACCTAGTAAGTGTCGAAGTTGACAGTCTTGTCTATACTTCTTCGAGATTAGGCGGGATACTCATTGAGTACACGTTGTTTACGTACTCATACTACACTTCTGTGCATTTTTGTTGCACAGATATATGTACCTCTAGCAGCCTACTTGGCATAGCAGCGCGGATGATTCTGGGACTAGGAGAGTTGCATTATTCGAGGCGACCCGCAGCTAGTGTAGTCCCTTTCGGTATATTATATTTATTTCTTGTCCACTGTATTTCGGACGGATGTTGTATTTTATTTTCCTATCGGTAGATGCTCATGCACTTGTGACACCGGGTTCTGGAAGAATTTTGGATTATTCAGTATTAAGTCCTTTATTGACTTTACGTTCATTTTTTTGTAAAATCTTTATTGTTTAATATTCAACGTATAAGAAAAATGATTTCCGCAAATACTAAAACTAGAATTTAATTATGCATTCTTGGTTGGCTTGCCTGACAGCGGTGTCCGGCACTACCACGACCCTTAGTGAATTTTTGGTCGTGATACTATAGGAATAGAATTCTTAGTAGATAAAATTATATTACATTTAAATATTTAAATTTAGGAATGAACAATATTAAATAATTTAAATCAACAAGGAAATAAATTATTTCCTTCAATGTTGACAATAAATTATTAAATCTTTGAATTAATTAGTTAGCTAAAAACTCTAATTCAAATCTTTTCTAAATTATGAATTCCCTTGTCTGTCGTATATTTTATTTTCCTAGCAACACAAGAATTTTAGAGGGAACTATAGCAGTTTTGTCTTTAATTTGGAGTTTAGTTACATTTAATTATTTTTTATTATTTTAAGAGAAAACTTTTTGGAAAAAAGTCTATAAAAATATATTTAAAAAGGGCAATAACAATCATAACACGAAAAAATGCATCAGTTATTCTTAAAATGTCACCATTAGATGAATCTTCTTTCAAAATTTTGTCTCTAACCTTCAAAATGAATTTAACATATGCATAATGCACGTGACATTTATGATGTAGATACAAAATAAATTGAACGTCACAAGCGTAAAATAAGAATTACGGGTAAAAATATTAACATTCATCATTTTTTGAACATATATTTTTTATTTAATTTTTATTTATAACTCAAGCACATTTTTATTTAAGTGATTTTTGAAAATTATATATATATATATAAGATACACGTGCAGCGCACATACCCAAAGACTAGCTGATTAAATTTTGTCACGTTTCTTACCCATTGAAACTTAACAAAAAATATTTCCTGAACTTTCACTCTCATTAAATTTTGTCACGTTTCTTGCCCAAGGAAACTTAACAAAAAAAGTTTCCTAAACTTTCACTCTCATTAAATAATAGATTTTCTTTACTCTTTGGAGTATTAAATGAATTATTATGTTGCCTTAATTATTTGGTAATAAAAAATTTCTATTGTTGCATAAGAAAAATTTATTGCACGGGTAAAATAGAATCATCTGTGATTTCGTTGCACACAAGGAAAGTGTTTAAAGAATTTGACTTGCTGGACACAAGGAAATATTTTGGTAGAAGTTTTTATTATTTGGTAATTTTTTCTTGTCTCTTTGACCTATACACAAATTTACTTTATGTAATTTCTTTTATGTGTCAAATTGTGTACCATAATACTTCTATAAAAGAAGCTACAATGTCACAATTTAATCATCAAAATTCGTCATATTCGAACATCGCGATTTCAGGTGTTGTTTCTTTTACTGATATCAACATTTTTTGCTACTTCGTATTTTACAAGCACGTTTGCATGCACCAGTTTTAGTGTTGTATCAATAATTTTTTTTTTGTTGCATCAATAATTTTTTAATATATAGTTTTTGTTTCATTTTTTTGACTTGGCTAATTTCACATCTATAACGTAATATTTTTTATTTAGTATTTAAATAATATTAAATTACTACGATGTTTTTCATTTCGGGTGTAGATAATACTATTAAATTCCTAAAATATTAGGTGTAGCAACATAGTTTAAAGGATGAAGATTTAATAGTCAAAACTTAGTAAAAATACCTAAATATAATATAAAAAATAATTATATGAATTTTTATCTAATTTTAAAAATATTTTTAAAGGATAATGATATTAGAAAACTAGACAAAATTAGATTATGGTCTACATGCCAAATATTTTATTTGTCATAAAGAACATATATGAATATGTTGTAATAATATAATTATTACATAAAGGGTGTGTTTGGTACGAAGAAAAATATTTACATGAAAATAGTTCAAAAGCTTGTTATTTTATAAAATTTTATTTTATAACTAAATCACATAAGTTAATATATTATTTACGTAAATTATTTTAAATTTTATCATCAGTATAATTACATGTGCAAAGCACTCACCCTAATACTAATATGGTAAACCACAAGGAAGATTAGTGCCGCGGAACGAAACGTGAGGGGAGATCTATAAAATTACCCGTAATCTTCTTTTTCATTGCTATAATAAAAATTTTCTACTCATGCAAAACGTGGTAGTAGCACATGCTGGCAACTAAAAAGAGGGGGGGAAAAAAGCTCTCGTGTAAATCGTTGTTCCTATTATACCAATCCGTCTGTCCAAATACATCTAAATAAATAGACTTTTTACCCTAGTATATATATATATAGTAAGTAAATACATCCGCTTCAACTGCAATCAACAAATCATTGGATTACCCCTGAAATCTTGGGATTCCACAAAATTTCCTCTTCCTATTTCCCCCCTCTGATTCATAAAACATGCCAATTTCAGAATATCCTCAAGATTTCACAACTCCTCTAATTCTTAATCCCCCCAAAAAAACCACTCTCACCCAATCGACCTCAACCTCAACAACAACAACAATGGATCATTCACCAAAAACCCAACAACCCCAAAAAAGATACTGGCGTTTCAGTAAGCAAGATTTTTTCCCAGAGCCCTCTTTCCAAAATTTCTCCACTTACAAAACTGCCCTCTCTCAAACCCCAACTCGTCTCAAGAACCGCCTTTTTTGCCGTTCAACAGAGACCACAGAATTAGTTGAGTTAAAAAAACAATCAGAAAATGAAATGAAACAATGCCTCACTTGGTGGGACCTACTGTGGCTTGGTTTTGGTTCAGTAGTTGGTTCAGGTATTTTCAACATTACTGGTCAAGAAACTAGACTTGATGCTGGGCCTGCTATTGTCCTTTCATATGCTATTTCTGGTCTTTCTGCTTTGCTTTCTGTTTTCTGTTACTCTGAATTTGCTGTTGATATTCCAATAGCTGGTGGTTCTTTTTCGTTTTTGAGAGTTGAGTTGGGTGATTTTGTTGCATATATAGCTGCTGGGAATATTTTATTAGAGGCGATTGTGGGGGCTGCTGGATTAGGAAGATCTTGGACATCTTATTTTGCTAGTATTATTAAGAGTGATCCTGATTTTTTAAGAATCAAGATTGATTCTTTTGCTGAAGGGTTTAATTTGTTGGACCCTTTAGCTGTTGTGATTCTTGCTGCTGCAAATGGGATTGCTATGACCGGGACAAAAAGGACGTCGATATTGAATACGGTCAGTTCTATAGTTAGTGCTGGTGTAATCTTGTTTATTGTAATTGTTGGGTTTGTTCATGGCAAGAGTTCAAATTTAGTGCCTTTTTTCCCTTTTGGAGCTGGTGGGGTATTTAGGGCTGCAGCAGTTGTGTACTGGTCGTATACGGGTTTTGATATGGTTGCAAATATGGCTGAGGAGACTAAGAGGCCGTCGAGGGATATACCATTAGGGTTGGTCAGTTCAATGTCGATGATCACGGTTGTTTATTGTTTGATGGCATTGGCTTTGACTATGATGGTTAAGTACACTGAAGTGGATGTTAATGCACCCTATTCAGTTGCATTTGAGGGCATAGGTATGAATTGGGCAAAGTATTTGGTGGGGATTTGTGCACTTAAGGGAATGACTACGAGTATGCTTGTTGGGTCGATGGGACAAGCTCGATACACAACTCAGATTGCAAGAGCACATATGATTCCCCCATGGTTTGCTCTGGTTCACCTAAAAACTGGCACACCAATTTATGCTACTCTCTTGACGACTATAACTAGCTGCATTCTTGCTCTGTTCACGAGCTTGGATGTCTTGTCAAGCATGTTCTCATTTAGTACACTTTCCATTTTCATGCTTATGGCTGTTGCATTGCTCGTTAGGCGGTACTACGTTACGGATGTTACTCCGAAGTATGATTTGGCTAAATTTCTTCTGTGCTTGTCCATTGTAATTGGTTCATCGATTGGGGCAACAGTTCTCTTTAGTATGGATGAAAAATATTGGGTTGGGTATACTGTAACTGGTGCTTTGTGGTTGTTGGGCACTTTAGGAATGGCACTGCTTCCAAAACAAAGATTTCCTAAAGTTTGGGGCGTACCTCTCGTGCCATGGCTGCCATCATTGTCAATTGGGATGAATATATTTTTGATAGGTTCTCTGGGTAAAGCAGCATTTTATCGGTTCATCCTATGCAGTGTTTTAATGCTCATTTACTACGTACTTGTTGGTGTCCATGCAACATATGATATGGCTCATCCGGATCAACAAGAGTCCGTTATTGAAGAGGGAAAAGAAAGTTCCAATCCAGTGTTATAGTTGGTATGATGCTTTAGATTGCTCTATGAACTTTGCACTTATTTGGTTTTAGATTTTAGGAATTGAATGTATAGCTAATGATTTGAATGATATCAATGTGATATGGTTTGTGTTCACTTAGTTTCCAACTTCCGTAGTCAATCACACATACTATGGAAAATAAGGATAGTTACCTTTTATGTTACTTACATTAAGCAATCTTGACGTTAATAGTTTGATTTCCTGTGATTACATGGTAACGAGGTATGCTTAGATTGAATTTTATGAATAAGCCAGCAGCTCTTTGTATTTGGATGCTGTTGCTCTGTCTGGATTCGGGCCATAATAAGGTTAACCACATCCAACAATTTGAATTTTACTATTTCCCCCGTCCCAATTTATGTGGCATTCTTTCCTTATTAGTCTGTCCGGAAAAGAATGTCATCTTTCTATATTTAGAAACAATTTGACTTTAAAATTCCCCTTTTACCCTTAATGAGATGATTTATAGCCAAAAATATCTAAGGCTTTTTTTAGACCACAAGTTTCAAAAGTTTTCCTTTCTTTCTCAAACTCCATACCTAGTCAAACGGTGCCACATAAATTGGGTGGCGGGAGTAACTGTTTTGGATTATACCTTCTAAAATTAATGACATTTTCAAGCAGAAGACAGAAGGAGATTTTGAATCTTGACTTGGGGGAAGTAGTATAAGAAAGAGAAGGAAAGGACTCATGTCACCCCTCCAAGTGCTAAAATTTAATCAAGTCGAACAAGAAGCAGAGATTTGCTGATACAAGGAATAACTTGCAAACCATACTGTATGACTTCCTAGGTTCACGAAATATAACCACATGTTGGAGACTAGAAATGTCAGGCAAGAAGCTTTAGTGCTTGTTATATTTTACTCCTTCTGTTTTGTTTTCTAATAGATATTCCTGTCTTTCACTACTATTTAATCATGAAGCGGCATCCAGTAACTTATACTTCTTCTATCCCATTTCATCTGACCAAGTTTGACTGAACAAGGGGTTAAAGACATCAATTTCACTTATATATTTTATCAGATGTAATGGAAGAAATTTTTTGACGAGATCATACATCTAAGTTTAAAATTTCTTAAACAAATTTGGATTTTGAAATTTGTAACTTTTTTTATAAGGTGATCATTGAAAGTGTATTATTAGTGAAATAATGCTAAACATTTTGGGATGTCCCAAATTCAAAAGATATATTACTTGGTTTTGAGGCAGTAATGAGTCCTTTCTTTTTTGGGATCAATGATAGTATTAGCCTATTAGGTAAATTATTAGGTATTAAAATAAGTCATAATAGTTTGATCTGTGTTCGCTTCTCTGTTTCCCTGAACGATATCAACCTCTACTTTTTAGCATCCTAATGCAAAATTGCAAATGTGATTAGTAGATTTCTAGTTTATACATTAGGAAGGAAATGAAGGAGGTATTCTTTCCTTTCAATCTATTAAATCCTGTTGTATGTATAGTAGCTACTGTGTCTTATATTTGATGACTCGATAAATTCTTAATTAATTCCAGATACAAGAATAGAAGTTCCAATCAGGAGGCATTCATGTGCTCATGTTTTCCTGAAGTTGCTAAGCTTGCACAGTTATGTACCCGTTGATTTGGTGCTAAAATGCAACAACTTAGCACCAAGTTGGTGCTAAGACAGTAGAGGAGACAGTAATCCTTCTGTACAAAAACAAAAAAGAAGGATATCTGTACACAAAAAAAGGTCTTAATCTTGCAAAGAGTATGAAATCCAACATGCTATTTTCATCATTTACATCCTGAAGATCACACTAAAAAGCCAAAAGCGATAAGCAGTTATATTTAAGTTGCTGTACACTAACTTTCTTCCTTTCAAAGCATCTCACATTTCTTTCCTTCCATATATTCCAGCATATACATGCAGGGATTGTGTTCCAAATCTTCCTTAATGGTTTGCTAGTAGATATATGTATTAAAACAAACCATGTAGAGCTCTTAAAGAGTTTGATTGTTATTTTTTATTTCTATAGTTACTTCGAATGAAGTAAAATTCACTTTGCAGTATATGTGAATGATATCAGTGAATACAAGAATGCCAGTTGACTTTCTTTTGTCATTGAACAAAAAACCGTGAAAACAAGCTCTGAAACTAATCCATTTGAATTTTGGAGTGGATCAGAAACTCTCCGAGGGGCAAGAATGATTTCTGGTCACACAAACGAGTAGCTAAACTTCCATTCTCATTCTTGATCCAGATTTTGGAAAACTCAGAGGTAAAGCTTGGACTTGAATCAGAAGTCGTATCCATCTCATTTGTGCATTTAGGTAGTGACCATGAAAGGTAAGGATTGCTAGGTGATTTAATAGTGACAAAAAATTCACTATCAATTACCTTGTTCTTTGGCGTCCCATTTTACTGGATAAATCCATAATTTGTGTGATCACACAATAACTATATCCTCATAATTTGATCCATCTTCTTCCTTCCATCTCTTGTGCTTCTACACTTACCCCTACACCTTTCCCCTGCCTATTCCCAATCTCACCACAATCTAACTTTATTTGATCCCAGCAAATACAGCCTTTATAGGCTTCAAATCAAATCACTCAATACCGTTTCACCAAGTAGTATTAGAAAATAGCTGTTCTTCTTTTTCTAAATAAGGTAAGGTAATTTCATTGAATATTAGAAATAGATGCTTCTTCAAGGGGAAGCATATTTAATATCTTAAAACTTGAGTGATTTCATAACAATGCCTGTGGCCTTATTCTTGAAAAGATGGGCTACAAAGTACTCGGATTTAAGAAAGTGAGTTTGTTGTGGGGATTGTGGTTTTCCGTGGACTGAATTGGATCAGATCACTTTCTCAATGAATTTGTTTGTGGAACTTTAGTATCCAGAAACTGTTCCAGTTATGTTGCCGTGGATCCTTAGTCCATTTATCCCCTTTCTCATCCAATCACATGGTTTATAGATGTGTTCAGCCAGTGTCTGTAATGATCCTGGTGGCGCTGCAAAATCTATGTGTGACCACATAAGATTTGGCGAAATTGTATCTATAACTTATTTGGTAACTACTATTTGTGCTTCTGAAGTAAAGTATTGTCTCTGTTATTCGCATAGGGGTCGTTTGGTAGGGTGCATTAGATAGGCTAATACATGCATTAGATTTGTGTATTAATAATACATTGTTTGGTAGGGTGCATTAGCTTTGTGCATTAATAGTACATTGTTTGGTAGACATTTTAAACTCATGCATTGCTTATGCAAGCATTAGTTATACATCCTATTTGGTATTATTCTATGCATAACTAATGCATAGAAAACAAAGGTATTATCAATGCAATGAGTTTTAATGCATGCATTAGCTTAGTTAAAGACAAAATTGTCCTTCAAAATTTATGCTTGATTGAAATATGCTAGTTAGTATATTAATACAAGTTCAAAATAATCCAAATAGTGAGAAGTAAAATTATATCCCTAGTAAATAAATAAATTCTTAGCATATTTTCTTTTTTTATAAATAAATATATAATTTTATTTTACAATATAGGTAGACAACTAAAATATTTTCTTTAAACTTTTTCATATAAAAACATTTCTCAACATATGTTTCTTTTAAAAAGTTAGAGTATGGACTAGTTTTGAGGGTATTTTTGTAAACAAACAATTCTTTTAGAAATTGTGCGATGTTTTAATACATCAAACCAAACAATGGATAAGAAATATAATGCAAGCATAACTAATACCAGCATTACTAATCCACTCTTTCAGCAATATTCTTACGCACCCTACCGAACGACCCCTTATAGTAATATTTTTACGGGCTTCATTGGACTGAAGTCTACTCGTGGCTAAAGCGCCACTGGGCGGTGCTTCCTTTATTGGGAACATGAGATAATGCGGTATAAATTCTTTTGTAAAATGTTGACAGAAGTTCTAACACACTCCTTTTTACCCCAAATATTTAATCTGTTTTTCCAGTTATTTTGGGTTAATTGCTGAAATATCCGTGGCAAGAAAATTGGGGTTTTAAGTTTGACTAGCAATGCTGATTTTACCTTTTATTTTTTATCTACTCAATATGATTTATCATTTGTGCAGTGCTACATGCATTACAAAGTTAATTCATTTGTGTAGTAGTTGACATAGGTTGCCGTTTGCTACTAACTTTAGTGAAAAATTTCACTTCAACTCATGAAAAATAGTAGTTGATTAAAATTACTGTGCAGTAGTGCAAATGGTACAGCTAGAGGAAAAAAGAAGGTGCTAGAATAGCTTGTGTCTGTTGGTCTATTAAAGCTTTGTATTATAGTAGATTCCGTTATGACCATTGCAGTACAGTTACTGTTGCTAGGTGAAGAGTAGTAGTATACTCATGTATGATTGCTACGAAACAAGATCAACAATCCATGAAGCTCTGCTATGGCTGAAAAGAAATACTTCTGCTTGTTCATTTCAATGGAGTAAATTCAGGGTTGGAACCTCAAGGCGTCGATTTATTGAGAAGAAATGGAAGTACTTTCTGGATGATGGTTATCTTGTTCTGTAGTATGTGATGTAGTTCCTCCTCAGGGTAAAGGTGTGGAAATCCCATATGCCATNTAGTAAACACCATTGGACAGTCTTCAATTCCACAGGATCACCTATTCTCATGTGTTATTTCATTCAAACTGATTAGATGAAAGAAATGTCGTTTATGTTCTTTTTGTTCTATTATTGAAGTGGATTGAGAATTGTGAAGAACCAGTCGCAAGAAACTGGCCCGGACAACACGGTTATCCAAAAAAAATGATGTTGCTTGGAAGGTCAGTGTCGATGACTCTAGCTACGGATTTTATTCTCAAGACGAACACCTTTATTTCATCTAAACTCCAATATGTTTTGTGTTCTTAGATGAAGTTCTCTGTCATATAACTTCTGTATGCTGTATATCGGTAACATAGATCATAGATCCAAGAAGATGTAGATGTTAAGTGTCCCACATTGGTGGAACAAGTGGGTGTTGTTTCCTTTTATGGTCTTAGGAAATCCTCAGATCTTGAGCTAGATTTTCTGGTTTAGGCTGAAGATTCATTTCTTATCAAGCCATAGAAATATCATATTATGGTTTCAAACCTCCTAGGCTAGAAAGAAACAAGAAAACTATCCTAGAAATTTAAATACAACATATTTGTGTTGGTCAGATGTCATGAAGAAGATTCAATCGTTAGCCAAGAAAATTGAAATGGTAAGCAACCATTTTTCTAACAAAGACATTTAACAAAGAAGTTTTTTGAGTGTTAAAAATAGCTTATTTCTGGCTCTTCTTCCTCCACAGATCTCCAAACATCTTAATACCAGAACTCTTCCTCTTGGCATGTCCAAAACCATCATCAGAGTCATCATTTAACCTTGGGTAACCCATGTAACTACCATATCCTCCAACTTGTAGTTCGAATACATTACCGTAGCGCTTATAATCCATTGATCCACACCTCTCAGATAGCCTTCTCTCATTCATCTCCACTTCTCCAGCCAGCACAGCTGCTGCAGCATCTGCAGCTTTCTTCCATTGTTCTGTTTGTACTCGCAGTTTTTTCATCTCACTCTCCAGTTCCTCCTTCGCCTTTTCGCTTTCTTCAAGCTTCTCATTTATCTCTAAAGCATTACTCTTAGTTGTTTCAAGTTCTTGAATTACTTGGTTAAACTTGAGATTCATTTCCTCTGCTTTGGCTTTAGTGGATGCAATTTCCAGTGCCGTATCATTCAGTTCCTTCTTCAGGCTCTCATTTTCTTGACAAAACACTTGAAGCTTTTTTTCTTTCTCCTCCAACTTGGCTTTCAACAATCTTATTTCTTCATTCTTCAAATCCATCTCCTCATATGATAAAGCTGTGATCTTTAGCTCATCTTCATTAGTGGGGTTACAAATCTCAACATTTTGTGGTTCCCCTTTCACATTCTCAACTGGAACTTCAAAAACATCAGTTTCTCTTGGTTCTTGGATTTCCTCAGGTTGTGGGCCAGTAGGTTTCTTGGTTTTTTTCTCAAGCTGTTCTTGAGTTGCTTGCTTTGCTGCTTCAACTGAAGTTAATTGCTGCTTGAGATTTTTGAGCTCTTCTTGTGCTTTCCCAAGTTGAGAGTCCAAATCTGCAATTCTGGTACCAAGTTTCCTTTGATTTAGTGGATCAGGTTGAGCTCCACGTGGCGATCGATGATTTGCCAATTTAGGAGTTCTCTGATCAGAATCAGAACTTGATGTTCTGAGTTGTAAAGGACCTCTAGGTGATTGCCTTTGAGCCATATCTGATCTCCTATTTAACATGAAACAGAGAACTTGCTGTCAAAAAAAAAAGGTTGCAAAAATACTACTCTCTTTGTATCAGTGGGGGAGATTCAAATGGTCTCAAACTCACCTTGATCTTGTCATTTTAGCTTCTTAGAAAAAGAGTTTATGAACAAAGATTCCAACAACTTTAGTCTTGATCTCTGTTAAAAAACAAAAAGGTGGAGTTGTATGTTTATTAATGAATGATAAAGAACTATATATATGAAGACACATCATAATTCCACCCATAGATACTGGTGAAGCATGCTTCTAGAACAGAGAGCAAAAGCAAAATTTGCAGTCCATTTTTTCCCCAATGCATGTGTCAATATCATTGAAAGGTGTGCATATCTTCACTATCTTCCTATATTATGCAGACCATAAAAGTAGGTTATAACATTTCCTGGAGGTACCTTTGTAATATCCACCATATGCAATTATTACTTCTAATATGTTTGTGTATATATATATATATATATATATAAAACACAGTTTTCTTTAAAGAGTAACGCGTTTCTATCAAAGAGGTCTCCGCCGACCCAACGACTTTCCGATGTGATTGACAAGCAGCGGGGCATGGAACGGAGTTTAATTCATCGCGACAGGAGTTAAAAAAGTATAAGAAAGGGCCGGTCATCCAAGTCTTGGACACTTAACCAAGCTCTTGATGAGCGGTATCCACCTTCACCTTATTCTGCTCTCCTTAGCCTCCGGCTTGGGCGTGGTGAAGCAAGGGGTCAGTGAGATCAACCCCGATCAGTGCAGTTAGATAGTTAGAGTTAGTAGTTTCTTCAACAATTCTAAAATTTGAGATTTCGTTAATCATACTTTTATAGTTACAAAAATATTATACCTAACATGTTTAGGATCTCAAGTTCTACAAATACTTTTAATACGTGCCAAAAATATCATTTCGTTTTAGATTTCAAGTCCAGTTAAATACTGCTATATAAAATGAAATGGGAGATTAAGATTTATGGTTGTGTGGCCAAATACGCTCCAATCCTCACTAAAAAGGGGCTTTGCTCTATTACTGGTTCATAACCGTGTTTTCTCTTTAGTGTTCTTTGGTTATTATCACAATTACATTTCACCCGATTGAAAAAACACACAAGACTTGGTGAGTAGGAAAATATTTCGAATTTTGGTTAGTGACACTAATATCATTACATTCAGTTTTGTAGAAAGACATAGCAGCAAAAAAGAGGCATTTGTATCTATACCCGCTTTTTGGGTCACGTTTTAATTTGTGCCCGCTTTACGAAAAAAAATTGCAAGCCTACCTACTTTTTCGCGTAACTTCAGCATACGGGGTTGAAGTAGCAAAGGCAATCACGCAAAACTTCAGCATTCTAGTAGACGGGACTGAAGCAGAAAGTGTGCCAAAGTTTTTGTTTGTAACTGGCGAACTTTAGCTTTAGAGCAGAAGTTTTTATTTTTTAACTGGCGAAGTTTTTGTTTTGTAACTGTCGAAGTTTTTGTTTTGTAATTGGCGAACTTCAACTCTAGAGCTGAAGCTTTTGTTTTGTAATTATCGAACTTTAGCTCTAGACCTAAAGTTTTTGTTTGTTACTCGCGAGAGCTGAAGTTGAGGAACTTGCTATGAAATCTAATTGGATGAAATGCCCTAAATGCAAACACGTTGTGAAGAAGGCTGATCGTTGTAAACATATAACCTTTTGTATCAAACTTTATCAAACTTGCATGGACAATAGGCTGTCATACTAACATTAAAAAAAAAACCTTTATACTCCAATTCTTTACCAGAAGAACTAAAATAAGCCAATAATCATTGGTATATTTTCCAAGTTATTGATTTCTCGCATCTGGGCATAGTTCTTATGTTCTAGCTTCTGTGAGTAACGAAGGATCATCTTTGTATTCCGATTTATGAGAACTGTGCATAATTGCAATAGTCAAGGCTGATGGTTGTAAACATTAGGGGTGTTCAAACCGAACCGAAAAATCGCACCAAACCGAAAAACCAAACCAAACCGATTAAAAAACCCGACTAGTTTTGGTTTGACTTGGTTTGGTATTGAGTAGAAAAACCTGAACCAAACCGACATATAAATGTTTATATTTTTAAAGAAAATGTAGAAATATTTGGGATTCTCTCATATATTAACCCTGAAAGCGTAAATTAACAAAACATTATTGTTAGACGACTAAGAAAATAATTATCACGTGTTACTAAAAAAATTTCTCCCATTAGAATATTTTAATAGATCATATGTTTGTCAATTTTTTCTATATTTACTAAATATATATTCACTTATCAAATCTTTATCTATAATTTTAACAAAGTAAGTTGAAATAATATTCATGTAATAAAAAAAACCCGAAAAACCCGGCAAAACCAAACCAATCCAAACCGATATAGTTGGTTTGGTTTGGTTTGGTTTGGTTTTGATAAAAACCGAACCAACCCGGTCCATGTACACCCCTAGTAAACATCTAAGTGGATGAAATGCTCTAAAAGGTTTCTATCTCCACAACTCATGTTAATTACTGGAATATTTTCACAATCAGCAACTTCAAAAAGGAGAAAGGAGTGCCTATCAGATTGAGGGAGGATATAGGAGAAGAAGGAGAAAGGGGGTGAAGTTGTTTAAAAATTGGGTACAAGTTAAAACTAAAAAAAAATGAATATAAATTAAATAGGGTGCGACTAAATAGGACGTTCCGTACAATTTTTACATCAAAAAATGACAAATCAAGAAAATGGAAACATAATGAACTTACCTGGGATGGTTTTTACTTAGATTCTCAGCGAATCTTCAAATACTTCTCCTCAAATGCCACTTTTTTTTTTTTACTCCTTTTGTTAATACTACAATGAAACACCTACTTGAAAAGAAAAAGAATCAACAAAAAAGGGCTTTAGCTTTTGAAAGTTTAATAAATGTTACTGTATATAGTATACTTATGGCCAGTTAGCCTGTGAATGAAGGCAGTAGAATTGCAGTGGAAGTAGGACAGAATTTAAAGATTTGAAATTGAAATTTTGAATTAATAGTGGTGATGGCCATGTATTATTTGAAGTGCAAGTATCTAGGGGTTTTTGAACGTTGAAGGCAGGGTAACATTATAAAAATATGCACATTGTTGTTGGGGAAACTCAATTTGGAAAGCCAATGTCTTATTTATTTGCTTCTTTTCAGAACATTTTCTTCTTCATCTGTCTCACTCTTTAATTTCCCTGTCTCAGAGCTTATGGATAGTAGTGCTGGCATTTAAATCTTTGAATTTTTCCCTGTTAAAGAAGCATCTATTGGACTTTGAACCGTGAAATGAAGGAATGATATGTCGTATTAGGTGTAAATATGGGACTTGTAAATTTTCCCATGGCTAAACATTTTGGCAGGATTTTGCCCTCCAATCCTCCCATTTTATGTCTTTTTTTTAGTATACCTAAAAGAATGACATATTTTATATTTAAAAAATAATTTAAATTGATAGTAAGATGATTTATAGTTATACAAATATTTATGACTTGTTTTAGATTATAAGTTTTAAAAATCTCTCCTTTTTTTTTTAAATTCTATGCAATAACATTGTCGCATTTGATGGAAATTTACTTAAATTTATTTTCACTTAAATTTACACTTGACTATATACAGAAAACTAATGTAATTTGGTGAAATTTTTTACTATTAATTTGCGCTAGAAACTAGTTATATTCGGTAACCGAGCGAAAAGTGTATAAAATTTGTATGCTTTTTTTATATAATATACAAAATGTATATTATATTCAAGACTTTAAGTACACATTTGAGCAAATAAGAAACATGAACGACATTTCTATTCAAGACTTTAAGTACACATTTGAGCAAATAAGGATCTTAGGCGCATGTGATTTCTTATACAATTCGATATGATAACTTTCATCAATATCACGTTCTGAAGTCATAACATACTAACACATAGCCCATACATAAATCACATTCCCGGAGGATAACACAATGAGATAAAAGCAATCAGAATACATATTGAACACATACGTCTTTTGACATGACTTATTTGGAATAATAAATTTATAATGAGCAATTCGGAACTTACAAGGACATTGTGGGGTTCAATTCTAAGAAAGGAGTTTAGCCAACATACCTCGCCTTGAGCTTTCCTTAAATTACTACAATGTTCTGAAAATCTTAGCCACTTCTATCTATTAAAAGATATAGCAAAATTAAACAAAAATTAGGAAGGAGTTCATGGTTCCAGCTCATTTGAGCATTTTATCAAACACTAGGTGTGCATTAAGGTTTCAAGGTCCTCCTATGGTGGATTTCTTCATCCTCAACCCAATATCTACCGTTTTTAGCTCAAAAACCTTCATACAACTCATGATTGTGCATCATGCATAGATACACTCTCATACCCAAGAATCACACCCTCCATTAACCATCTTTTACCCCAAATTCAAAATTTAAACTAGGACATGGAACCTTACCTCTTGGATGAAGGACTTGTGAGTCTCTCCTTGTGAATTCTCCAACTTTGAGCAACAATTGATGGACAATAATCTTAGGAACTTCCTCGCTCACTCTAGACCACTTTTCTCTCTCTAAATATCAGTTAGGACCAACCAAAGTAACCCATAAGTTATTTTTATAATTGCAGACCGGACCGCAAAATCGGTATGCGGACTGTAAAGTGTACTGCAGAAAAGGGTCCCAAAACTGGATGGGTCTGCGGCAGGTCTATTGTAACGACCCGACCGGTCGTTTTTCTTTCTAGAATTCCGTTTCCCTAAATAAGACTCTCCGTTTGTGCTTTTACTGTTTTATGACTTGTGAGGATGGTTAGTTCGAGATTCGGAAGGATTAGAGTAGAAATCGTAACACTTGGTTCCTTAAGGTTGGCTAAAAAGGCTAAGTTTGACTTTGGTTAATGTTTTGAGTAAATGACTTCAGAATTAGGATTTGACGGTCCAATAGGTTCGTATGCTGAATTCAGACTTGGGCATCTGTGCGGATCGAGTTTTGGATGACCTGGGAGCGTTTCGGCGCCTAATAGTGAAAGTTAGTTCTTTAAAGATTTTGAAGTTTTTTAAATTTGGTTTGGAGTAGGTTTTGGTGAGATCGAGGTCCAAATGAGATTCTGAGATCGGAAATAGTTCCGTATGATGATTTAAGACTTGCTCGCAAAATTTGTTGTCATTCCGAGTAGTCTAAGTATGATTCGATGCGTTCAGAGTGATTTGGAAACTTGAGGTTCATAACTTGATTCAATTTGGTTTTGGGGTGTGATTGTTGGTTTTGTTAGTTTACGCGTTTCGACAGTTCGACCAGGTCCGTATTATATTTATAGACTTGTTAGTTTAATTGGACGAGGTTCTGGGGGGCTCAGGTGTGTTTTGGACCACCTGGAGCCAAGTGGAAGAAACTAGATTTTTTCCAGTTCTGGTTTCCATCTTCGCAAACGCAGAAGGGCCATCGTGTTCGCGAAGAAGGATTTGGGGGCAGTGAGAAGTTTCTCTTTGCGTTCGCGGTCAGGCTCTCGTGTTCACGAAGCCTTGTGATCCTAGGCGTACGCATTCGCGAAGCCCCTCTCGCGTTCGTGTAGAGGAAAGGGGCCGAGGAGGGTCAGTGCACCTTGCCCTTCACGTTCGCGTAGGTGCAGTCACGTTCGCGATGCCCATGCAGACTTGGCCTTCGTGATCGCAATGCTGCTCTCGCACAGAGATGCAGGGATCTTTCTAGCCATGAATTTTTGCCTTCGCGAACGCGAGGTTTCTTCTGCGTTCACGAAGGAGGGGGATTCAGCTGGGCAGAACCTCATTTTAAAAATGGGACTTAGGCCTTTTCCTCTCATTTATCACGCACTTGGGCGATTTTTGGAGCTCCAAAGAGAGGGATTTAACCTACCAAATTTAGGTAAGTAATTTTTACCTATTGGGAGTTAAATACATAGTTTATGGGAAGATGATAACTTCTAAATTAGTGAAAATTATGAGTTTAGGTGAAAACATAGGTTTTTGATAAAAATGGGATTTAACGACGAAATTTATTATGGAATTTAGTAAAAATTATATATTTGAGTTCTTGAGATTATGGGTAACAACTTTCTTCAAAATTTTTTGAAATCCGGGCACGTGGGCTCGAGGATAAATTTTAGAAATTTCTCAATTAGGGTTGGGAAATCACTTTAATAGCTAGGATATGAATTTTTGAACATGTATTGATTATTTTATATAACAATTGACTAGTTTTGAGTCGTTTGGAACCAAGTTGAGAGTTTGAAGCACAATCTTTAGACCGAAAAGTAAGTTTTGGGAAGAGGTAAGTCTCTTTTTTAACCTTGTAAGAGGGAATTAACCACATAGGTAAATTTAATTAATATGTGCTTCTATTTGTGGGGGGCTACGTACGCACAAGGTGAAAAGAGTTCGTACATAGCTACTAATTATGCTTATGTTCGGGTAGTGTTAGATCTACACCATGCTTTGTTGACATTGTTATTTGATTATGCTTACTAATTGCCTTGAATAGAGTTGAGATTGAGGATTTCTAGTTTTTTTTAAAACTTCCTAGTTGAATTTCTTGTTTTGGAAAGAATTGAGGGATATCATGATAACTTGACAAATCTATATTTAATCGTGTTGCAATTATATTCTGCGAGCGGCGTAAATTTTTACTACTCTCATGGGAGTGGGCCATTCCCCTCGGCAGGTTATAGATGCATCTATGGTTTGTGCCATTAGACCTCGGCAATGCACATGGTATATGTACATATATTTGGATTGGGCAGTACGTCCTCGGCATGATTCGTGCGTAATAATACTGGAAGCCCAACTATATTTGATAGTTTCATTGGCTTGAGAGGTAAATGGTTAAATGAGAGAAGGTACTTACTATAAGTGAAAGGATTGTTTATTTATTTCTTGCTTCTGAGTTTTATTGTCATTTATATATCCCACATTTAATTATAATTTTATATATTTTATTGTTGGCCCATAGTAAATGTCGAAGTTGACCCCTCATCACTACTTCTTCAAGGTTAGACTAGATAACTGGGTACATGTTGTTTATGTAATCACGCTACACTTCTGCGTTAAATGTGCAGGATCTGAGGCAGGTGCATCTGTATATCAGTCCGACACATATCCTTGACTACTATGAGACTTTGCGGTGAGCTGCCTTTTGAGCCCGTTCTGCAGCAGCCGAAGTCTTTCTTATGCTTGTATTTTCTGTCTATTTCACTTCAGTCAGTAGTGTAGTATTCTTTTATATATTCTATTAGTAGCTCATACACTTGTGACATCAGGTTTTGGTGATTCATGCTAGTAGAAACTTGATGGTTTTGGGTTATTTTACTTATCTCACTTGCTTTAAAAATCTTGATCTCTCATTTTTATTAAATTCTTTATTCTTATTTATGCACAAACTAAAAATCAATTATTTCAAATCTTTAAAAGAAAGGATCACATAGTTGATTCACTGTAGGCTTGCTTAGCGATAACATTGGCCGCCATCACGGCTTATAGGAGAAATTGGGTCATGACATCTACGATCCGTAGACCAGTTCTGCGATCACATAATGCGCCGCAGAACTCCTCTCCGAAAATCTCATGCTGGATATTTGATGGATGTGGGGCCCACAAAATGATTATGAGGTTGCATAATTGACTGCAAAATATCATTCAAAATTTTCCCAGTTTTCTGCTTCACTCTGCGATAGATCTGCGGTTCGCAGATTAGTTCTGCGACAGATCTGCGGATTAGATCTGCAACCACAAAAATGTCCTGCTCAGCCAAAAATTTTCTTCAACTCCCCAACGCAGTGTTCAATCCAAAAACTCCATGCCGCGGTGAGATCTCTACAATCATCAACACATAAGTCTATCTTGGCATCACGAAACCTGGGGGTTTAGGTGAACTTTTACGGGCCCTTACATATATCATAGACAAGGACACCACATACAATGCCATCAAGGGATGATCATGGATACACCTTATGAGAGTCGTTCCCTCCAATTTATACCAAGTGATCAAATTCCCAACACCTTAGGGAATATTCAGTATGCGAGTGCGAGGGGAACAACGTACATCCTGAAAATGCTACCAAATCTCCCTGGACGGCACGACAACTCAACAAAAGAAAGAAAAGGAAAAATAAGCATAGTAATCAGCAGGGTCGAGGTTGCCACAGGTCAAAGCAGCAGGATCAACCATAGAATACCTCAAACCCTTCCAGCTAGATCATAGCGACTTGAGGAAAAAGGCCTATATCGACTGCAAAATCTGATACCCAGGTAAATTTAGTCAATTCTTAGTAACTAAAACAGATTTATTTGCCTCTATTCATAGAGATATTCCAGGCATCCCCAAGAAAATTTCCATGCACAGGCTAAATGTCGACCCCTCTAACCTCAGTAAGACAGGTCTGATGAAAATTCAACCCCACAATCAATGAGGCCGTCCACGAAGAGTAGAAAAGTTATTGGCCAACGGCTCTATCAGGGAGTCGAAGTAACCCAAATGGATTGCCAATGTGGTGATGGTTAAAAAGAAAAATGGGGAATGAAGGAAGTGTGTAGACTTCACAGACCTGAACAAAGCATTCCCAAAGGAATCATTCTCCTTGCCACACATCAACCAATTCATCGATGCAATAACAGAACACGAGCTGTTAGGTTTTTTGGATGCCTACTCAGGTTACAACCAAGTACTAATGGAGGAAGAAGACCAATAGAAGACTACGTTCATCACCCATGAAGGAATGAATTGTTATAGGGTCATCCCATTCGGATTGAAAAACACAGGGGCTACCTATCAAAAGTTGGTCACGAAAATGTTCAAATATCAACTCGGCAAAACCATAGAGGTATATATCGATAACATGTTGGCCAAATCTGTAAATGTAGAGGATTATTTCGACCACCTAAAGAAAGTCTTCAACATACTATGAAAGTACATAATGAAATTAAACCCCGGGAAGTGTGCGTTTGGCATAGTCTCAGGAAATTTTTGGGCTTCTTGGTTTCACAGTGAGGGATTGAGGTCAACCCAGATCAAATTAAGTCTATCAACGAGATACTAGAACAATTGACCACTAAGAAGCAAGTCTAGAGATAGATCGGTCGAATTATCGCCTTGTCCCAGTTCATCTCGTGGTCATCCAATAGGTGTCACATATTTTTCAGCATACTCAAAAAGGATAACCACCTCGAATGGATGCTCGAGTGTGTAAAAGCATTACAAGAACCGAAGGAGCACATGTCGTCACCACCTTGCTCTCAAAGCCCAAATCGGGGAGAGCCTCCTCGTTTATCTCGTCGTCTCAGAAGTAGCAGTAAGTGTGGTCCTAGTTCGAGAAGACAAAGGTGTGCTATCTTTAATTTATTATATCAGTAAAACACTTATCAACATCAAGACGGGGTACCCTCACCTAAAGAAACTAGCCCTGGCACTAGTCGTAGCTTTACAAAAGCTCTGGCCAAACTTTCAGTTCCACCCGATCTTGGTCGTCACCACTTTTCCTTTAAGAAGCATATTACATAAACCCGAGCCGTCGGGGAGGCTGGCCAAGTGTGCCATTGAATTAAGTGAGCACAACATCACTTATCAGCCTCGCACAACAAAAAAATCACAAGCGCTTGCCTACTTCATCGCAAAAGTAATGCCTGAGGCTGAAAAAGAAGCCACTCAAGCTCCTCCTCAAACACATGACCTTTGGGTCCGATAAACCAATGGAGCGTTCAATTCCTACGGGTCCAGACTAGGACTCGTGCTTGAGGCTTCCACCAGTGAAATAATTTTCCAATCCATAAGGTGCCTAGATATGACTAACATCGAGGCCGAGTATGAGGCCATTAAGACTAGCACTCAAATATGGGGCGAAGCGATTGAAGATCCATTTTGATTCTCAACTCGTAGTCCACCAAGTTACTGGGACTTTCCTAATTAAAGAGTAGAGGTTGCAGACGTATCAGACTAATATCTACAGATTGCTGCGCAATTTCAACGAATGCTAGCTTGACCAAATTCCACGAACTCAAAACGTCAAAGCAGATAGCCTCACCAATTGGCCTCCACCACTAAAAACATAACTACCGGGGATAAGAGTCTAGTTCATCTTCTCAACTCAACATTAGACCACATCGAGGTAAAATGTATAAATTTAACTTAGGATTGACGCAATTGTATTGTAAATCATTTGCAGGATGGCACCCTCCCAAGAGACAAAAAGGAAGTTAAAAAGCTGAGAATGTAAGCCGCTGGGTACAGCCTCCTTCAAAACGACTTGTATAACAGAATGAACAGCGACCCCTTAGCAAAATGATTAGGACCAAACCAAACCCAATGTGTTCTTGAGGAAGTCCACAAAGGTCGCTGCGACAGTTATTTCGGTGATCGAGCACTTGTCAGGTGCCTTATACGAGATGGGTATACTGGCCTACCATGAAACAAAAGCCTCAAAAATTTTGAAGAAATGCGAGCAATGTCCAAGATACGCCCCAATAATCCACCAAGAAGACGAACACCTCCACTCTGTCACCTCTCCATGGCCATCAATTAAATGGGGAATGGGTCTCATGGGACCGCTTCCGCCAGGATGAAGTAACGTAAAATTCCTTTTAGTTTTAACTTACTATTTCTCTAAGTGGGTGGAAGTAGGATAATTCTCCCAAGTTCGTGAGCAAGAGGTAATCGCCTTCATATGAAAAAACATTATCTACCTATTTGGCCTACCTAAAGAGATAGGCTATGAAAATGGGCCCTAGTTCACGGAAAGAAAAACTACCGGGTTCTTCGAGAAATGGCATATTAAAAGGGTATTTTCAACTCTTGACCACCTGGCTAATAATGGACAGGCAGAATGCTCCAATAAATCTATCTTGAACATCATGAAAAAGAAACTCGAGGAGGCCAAAGGACTGTGGCCAAAATACTTCCAGAAGTATTATGGGCACATAGAAAAACCCCGAAGACAAGCACAGGAGAGACACCTTATTCTCTAGTTTGCAGAATGGGGGCAGTTATACTAGTCAAAGTTGAAGAATCCAGCCTGAGGTACTCCTATGAAAGTAACACCGGTAATGACAAGAATAGAAGACAAGATCTCGACGAGGTTGAAGAGTGACGAGACATTGCATATATAAGAATGGTCATACAGAAACAAGCAGCATAAAATTCTACTACAATAGAAAGGCAAAGGTTCGATTACTCAAGATCGGGGATACATGCTCAAAACCAAGAACCATGCAAGTAGGGATCCACGAGAGGGAAAGTTAGGAATAAATTAAGACGACCTATACAAAATCATTGGTGTCACACCTCATTTTTCCTCCAACCCTATTACGTGGTAAAGTTAGAAGAGTTTTCCCAATTGAAGTGATATTTTGAAAAAGAATAATTTATTATTTAGAGTCGCCACTTGGAATTGAGTTTGGTGTTCCATGTAATGACCCGACCGGTCGTTTTGCATTCTTGAACCCTGTTCCCTTAACTAATACTTTCCGCACTTCCTTTATCTAATTTATAACTTGCGGGGGTGGGTGGTTCGGAAGTTAGAAGAGTCTGAGCAAGATTAAGTCTAGTTGCTTCTTTAAATTCCTTTAAAAATGCCAAGTTTGAATTCGGTCAACATTTTGGGGAAACGGACCCAGAATCATGATTTGACAATTCCTGATGGTCCGCGGGAAAATATGGGACCTGGGCGTATGCCCGGAATCGAATTCCGAGGTCCCTAGCCCTAGTAATAAATTTTTATGTAAAATTGTTAAGTTTAAGTTTCAAAGAATTAAATAAACTAAGAAATCATTGTTTTCATAAGTATCGGGTTCGGATTTCGATTCCAAAAATTGGTACAAGTCCGAAATATCAGTTAAGACCTACCCGTAAAATTTGGTGTCAATCCGAGTAGTTTAAGGGCGTTTTGACCCGTTAAAGGAGAATTTAGAACTTGAAGTTCAATGAATTGATTCATTTGGTTTTGGGGGTTGGTTCCTCGATTTAGGGTTGTTTTGAGTGTTTCGAGGGTTCGAGTAGGTCCGCCTCATGATTTCAGACTTGTCGGTATGTTCGGGCGGGACTCGGGAGCTTCGAGCATCTAATGGTCGAGGTTCGAGCGAAGTTGAAAACTTAGGAAAAATCCCATCTGCTGCTTCTGTCATAACCGCTTCTTCGGCTCTTTGACCGCAAAAGCGGTTGACTCATCGTGGAAGCGGAAGGGACCAAGTCTTGGGAAATCGCAGAAGCGGCCCCAGGGACCGCAGAAGCGATCCCGCTCCTGCGACCCTAGACACCAGAAGCGGTCCGGCCCAGCTTCTTCTATTTTCGCATAAGCGGCCGTAGGACCGCATAAGTGATTCCGCCTATGCGGCCCCCACACCGTAAAAGCGGTCGAGGCCCAGTTTCCAAAAGCCTCATAAGCGGCCATTTTCCGCAGAAGCGGGATTTCCTCCACAGAAGCGAAAATTACTAGGGACAGAAGCTCATTTAATACGAGCTCAAGTTCATTTCTTCCATATTTCCATCAACACTTGGGCGATTTTGGGGGTTTCAAAGAGAGATTTTCCATACATCATTGCAAGGTAAGTAATCCCCACTTATTTTTAGTTCAAATACATGCACATTAGGTAGGTTTAACACTAAAGCTAGGTAAAATTCAAGAGATTAGAGTTAGACCTAGGGTTTGACCAAAACTAAGATTTAATCCTATAATTTGCTATGAAATGAACTAGAAATAATATATTTGTGATCCTTAGGTGATAGAGAACAACTCCCTTCGAAAAATATTGGAACCCGGGCACATGGGCCCGGGGTCGAAATTTAGGAAACTCGTATTTATGGTTAGGAAATTGTTTAAACAATTAGAATTCAACCTCGTAAGCTCTTATTGACTAGTTATTGCTTATTTTAATTAGTTGGTGCTCGTTTGGGTACGAATTGAGGGTTTGGGCTTGTTCTTGATATTGGAAGTGCACTTTGGAGCGAGGTGAGTCTCCTTTCTAACCTTGTAAGAGGGAATTGTCCACATAGGATTTTAAATGAGTAATTGTTTCCGAATGCAGGGGTTACGTACGTACTAGGTGACGAGAGTCCGTGCGTAGCTACTATATGATAATTGTTCGGGTAGGTTAGGATCTATACCATGTCTAATTGGGGAATATCTCTTATTTTAACTTGCCAATATGATTATTTTGACTTGCTAGAGACTTGAGGGGATGAAAAGTGAACGTATGAGTTGTTGAGCCTTGGTAGGGATTCCCTTGTATATAATTGAGCCTTATGTGCTTTTCTTGATATTTTCTTGATGATTATGGATCGGGCCGATCGCCTCGGTGATAATAGATGCATCTATGGTTTGTGCCGCTCGACCCTCGGCAGTGCATAATTTATTTTTCGTTGGAGCGGGCCGTCGACCTCGGCATGTTTATGTATGATTTATGTGCTTGCATTTAGTTATGACATGATCACATATTGGATATGAAAAGGGAAGCCAGGCAATTTAATTATGACGAGAACATGAATTTGGCTCTACTATTAAACTTGTGTTATTAAAATCCTTCATACTGTACATATCACCTTATTATATTATATTATCTTGAACTTAGTAAGTATCAAGTCGACCTCTCATCTCTACTTCTTCGAGATTAGACGGGATACTTACTTAGTACATGTGGTTTATGTTCTCATTCTACGCTTCTATACTTAAATGTACAGGCTTTGAGGCAGGTGGATCTGGGCATTATCCTGGTGCGCAGCGGTGAGCACGCTCGGGGACTTCTACGGTAAGCTGCTTCTCTCTCATGCCGATCCGCAGCTGAGGAAGTCCTTTCTTGTACTTTTATTTCTGTCTAACCTGATTCAGACAGTAGGATAGTTTGTTATTCTTTTGTGTATATTGTACTAGTCGCCTGTAGCTTGTGACACCAGGTTCTGGCACATACAGTAGTAGACATTTATTTTGGGGTGTATTGCTATTGTAGCACTTTATGATCCTTACCGGTCTTGCCTTTTTGTGTTCGAATCTCTAGTATAACTTTTTATTGGCTAAGATAAAATGAGAACCTAATCACATTTCCGCATCGGCTGTCCTGACAATGGCGTTGGGCGTTATCATGACCTATTATGGTAAAATGGGTCGTGATAACATGGTATTAGAGCACTAGGTTCACGTAGGTCTCACAAGTTACGGGCAAACCTAATAGAGTCTTGTATATCGGTACGGAGACGTCTGTATTTATCTTTGAGGGGTTATAGGGTGTTAGGAAAGACTACTCTTTATTCATTCTTCATCATGCAGTGGTCAGTGTACTAAGTTTCCTCTTCTATTCTCTCATAGATGGTGAGGACTCGTACTGCCGACATTCCGGACCTGGGAGGCACTGCTCCCCCCGTTGCCAGAGGCCGAGGTAAAGGCCGGGGGAGGGCACCTACCCATGGTAGGGGACGAGGGCATCCCAGAGCTATTCCAGTTGCAGCACCAGCAGACCCTGTGAGGGATCCCATTATTGAGGAGCAGGGCGAGGCGCCTGCAGCTGTGCCTACTCCGGTGGATTTCATGACTGCACCGGGATTTCAGGAGGTCATGGGCTGTATGCTTCGGTTCATGGACACTATGACTCAGGCTGGTTTATTCCAGCCGATCCAGCTACCTCACAGGCAGGAGGGGGAGCACAGACCCCTACTGCACAGGCTCCAGTTCATGCAGCCGCAGTTTATCATACTCCGGGTGCACTACCTGCAGAGGGGGTCCAGCCAGTTATTGCAGTGGCACCCCAGCCCAGGCCAGCTGTGGACGGTGATCCACAGAAGTTATTAGATAGATGGACCAGGTTACACCCTCCAGTCTTCGGGGGCGAGCGTCATGAGGATGCCCAGGACTTCATTGACAGGTGTAGGGATAGGCTGCACAATATGAGGATATTGGAGTCACATGGAGTCGAATTCACTACTTTTCAGTTGGAGGGCAGGGCCCGTAGATGGTGGTAGTCTTACTTGGTTAGTAGGCCAGCAGGCGCTCCTCCCCTCACTTGGGGTCAGTTCACTCAGTTGTTCCTTGATCGGTACATTTCACCCTCCGAGAGGGAAGAGCTACGTCATCAGTTTGAGTATCTTGAGCAGGGTCATATGTCAGTGACCGACTATGAGGCAAGATTCTCTGAGTTGTATAGCCATGCACTCATTATACTTCCCACAAAGGCGAAGAGAGTATAGATGTTTGTTGCAGGGTTACATCCCACTATCCAGTTGGGTATGGCTCGTGAGGTAGAGATGGGCATTGGATATCAGCTAGTACTTGAGATTGCCCACCAGATTGAGGGCTACCGTTTTGAGGGGTAGGGAGCAGATGCAGCAGAACAAGAGGGCCAGATTCTTAGGAGAGTTCAGAGGTGCCCCGGCCTGGGGCAGAGGTCACTTTGGGAGGGGTAAGCCCAGCAGGCCCCCAACTCCAGCACCACCGGCTCAGAGTGCTCCAGCGCGCTCCTATTTCAGCGCCATGCCAGAGAGTTCTTACCGCCCGCCAGCTATTTAGGGTTCATCCAGTAGGTATTCAGATTCTCCGGAGTCTTTCGATCCTTATTTTAGTGTTATACTGGAGAGTTCTTACCGCCCGCCAGCTACTCAGGCTTTTTCTAGTGGGCCTTCTGGTATTCAAGGTCAGCCATCTGAACAGCAGGCTGCCGCACCACGTTGTTTTGAGTGCGGGAACGCAGGCTACGTAAAGAGATACTGCCCTAGGCTTAGGGGCAAGGCAGTACAGCAGGGGCAGCAGCCCGTGACTCCAGTACCAGCTGTCCAGCCGCCTAGAGGTGGAGAGCAGACTGGTAGAGGTCGTTCCAGGGGTAGGGGCCAGATAGGGAGAGGTCAGCCAGTTACTACTCACTCACCTGGAGGCCAGGAAGCCGATGCTTCAGCTAGGTTCTATGCCCTCCCAGCCAGGCAGGATGCATTGGACTTAGATGCCGTCATCACAGGTAATATTTCCGTCAGCGGTAGATGTGCATCGGTATTATTTGATCCAGGGTCTACTTATTCATATGTATCATCTCTGTTCGCTCATTTTCTGGCTATTTCTCCTGAGCCCTTGGGTGTTCCTGTTCATGTGTCCACTCCTGTGGGTGATTCTGTGGTTGTGAACCGGGTCTACCGGTCTTGTGTGGTTATTTTCTATGGTCTTGAGACTAGAGCAGACCTCCTGTTGCTCAATATGATCGATTTTTAGGTAATTTTAGGCATGGATTAGTTATCTTCATATCACGTCGTTCTAGATTGCCATGCCAAGACGGTTTTTCTGGCGATGCCAGGGTTGCCGAGATTGGAGTGGAGGGGTTCCACTATGGATACACCTAGCAGGGTCATTTCCTTCCTAAAGGCTCAACGCATGGTTGAGAAGTGGTGTTTGGCCTACTTAGCTTATGTTCGAGATACCACTACAGAGTCTCCGACGATGGATTCAGTGCCAATAGTCCGATAGTTTGCCGATATTTTTCCTTCTGATCTTCCTGGCATGCCTCCGGATTGTGATGTTGATTTCTGTATTAATTTGGCTCCAGGCACTCAGCCTATATCTATCCCGCCATATCGTATGGCTCCTAGGGAGCTGAAGGAGAAGTTGGAGGAGTTGCTAGCTAAGGGGTTTGTTAGGCCTAGTGTACTCCTTGGGGTGCACCAGTACTGTTTGTAAAGAAGAAGGATGGGACTATGCGGATGTGCATTGATTAACGCTAGTTGAACAAAGTCACCATTAAGAACAAGTATCCATTACCCCGTATTGATGATTTGTTTGACTAGCTGCAGGGTGCTAGGGTGTTCTATAAGATTGACCTGAGGTCAGGGTATAATCAGCTGAAGATTCAGGATTCGGATGTTCCGAAGACCGCATTCAGGACTAGATATGGCCACTATGAGTTCCTGGTGATTTCATTTGGCTTGACTAATGCTGCAGCGACATTTATGGACTTGATGAACAGGGTGTTCAGACCTTATATTGACTCATTTGTTATCGTCTTCATTGATGACATCTTGATATACTCGCGTAGCCTGGGGGAGCACGAGCAACATTTGAGAGTGGTGCTTCAGACCTTGCGAGAGCAGAAGCTTTATGCTAAGTTCTCCAAGTGTGAGTTTTGGCTAGAGTCAGCAGCATTCTTGGGGCATATAGTGTCAGGAGAGGGTATTAAGGTGGATCCCAAGAAGATT
>MU765631.1:0-16784 GCA_026770625.1 Nicotiana glauca | reverse complement strand
GCTATTACCGGCGATTTGTGTAGGGCTTTTCATCTATTGCATCACCTCTGACCAGATTGACCCAAAAGGGTGCCCCGTTTTGTTGGTCCGATGATTGTGAGGAGAGCTTCCAGAAGCTCAAGACGGCTTTGACCACGACATCAGTTCTCGTATGGCCTTCCGGTTCAGGGATGTACACTGTGTATTGCGATGCTTCTCGTTTTGGCTTGGGATTTGTATTGATGCAGGAAGGGCGAGTTATCGCATATGCTTCACGTCAGCTGAAGGTTCATGAGAAAAATTACCCTATGCACGATCTAGAGTTGGCGGCGATTGTTCATGCTCTTAAGATATGGAGGCATTATCTTTATGGAGTGTCATGTGAGGTTTATACAGACCATCGTAGCTTGCAGCATTTGTTCAAGCAGAGGGATCTTAATTTGAGGCAGTGCAGGTGGCTTGAGCTACTAAAGGACTATGACATTACCATTCTTTATCATCTAGGCAAGGCAAATGTGGTTGTAGATGCCTTGAGTAGGAAGGCGGAGAGTATGAGTAGCTTGGCATTTATTCCTATTGAGATGAGACCATTAGCTTTGGACGTTCAGTCTTTAGCCAGTAGACTTGTGATATTGGATATTTTAGAGCCAAGCCGCGTCCTAGCATATGGTTTCTCAGTCTTCGTTGCTAGGGGAGATTAAGGTCTGACAGCTCGATGATCCACATTTGGCAGTTCTTAGAGAGACGGTACTTCAGGGAGGTATCAAGGAGATTTCTATTGGCGAGGATGGTGTGTTACGGCTTCAGGGCCGTGTATGTGTTCCTAATATTGATGGCTTGAGAGAGAGAGAGTTCTAGAGGAGGCCCACAGTTCAAGGTACTCCATTCATCCAGGTGCCACGAAGATGTAGCGTGACTTGAGGCAGCATTACTGGTGGCGGAGGAGGAAGAAGGACATTGCGGAGTATGCGGCTAAATGTTTGAATTGCCAGCAGGTCAAGCATGAGCATTAGAGGCCAGGGTGTCCTACTTCAGCGGATGCCCATTCCGAAATAGAAGTGGGAGCGCATCGCTATGGATTTTGTGGTTGGATTACCGCGGACTCCGCAGAAGGTGGATTCAGTGTGGGTTATTGTAGATAGATTGACCAAGTCCGCCCATTTCATTCCAGTGGTGACTACTTATACGGCAGAGAGGTATGCTCAGATTTACATTCCGGAGATAGTGAGGTTGCACGATGTGCTGGTCTCCATCATATCAGACAAAGGCCCTCAGTTCACTTCCCATTTCTGGAGAGCTGTTCAGAGTGAGCTAGGGACCCGTGTGGAGCTTAGCACGACATTCCATCCTCAGACCGACGGGCAATCAGAGTGGACAGTTCAGATTTTAGAAGATATGCTTAGAGCATGCGTGATTGACTTTGGAGGGCAGTGGGATCAGTTCTTACCCTTGTCAGAGTTTGCATATAATAATAGCTATCAGTCCAGCATAGAGATGGCCCCGTATGAGGCATTATATGGTCGCCGTTGTCGTTCTCCGATCGGATAGTTTGAGCATGGTGAGGCTAGGATGCTTGGTACAGACTTGGTTCAGGATGCCTTGGATAAGGTAAAGTTGATTTAGGAGAGACTCCGCACAGCTCAGTCAAGGCAGAAGAGTTACGCAGATTAGAAGGCGCGTGATGCATTATTTATGGTTGGCGAGAAGGTTCTCTTGAAGGTTTCGCCCATGAAAGGCATTATGAGATTCAGAACGAAGGGCAAGTTGAGCCCAAGGTTTATTGGCCCCTTTGAGGTGTTGAGGCGAGTTGGGGAGGTTGCCTATGAGCTTGCTTTACCTCCCAGATTATCAGGAGTTTATCTAGTCTTCCATGTGTCAATGCTCCGAAAGTATCATGCCGACTATTCGCATGTGTTGGATTTCAGTACCATTCGGTTAGATGAGAGCTTGAGCTACGAGGAGGAGCCAGTTGCCATTGTTGATAGACAGGACCGCCAGTTTAGGTCTAAGAGGAATTCTGCGATAAGAGTCCAGTGGAGGGACCAACCGGTCGAGGAAGCGACCTGGGAGTCCGAGGAGGACATGTGGAGCAGATATCCCCACTTATTCAGCAGTCCAGGTATCTTTCTATGTTCGTTCGAGGACGAATATTTGTTTAAGAGGTAGAGGATGTAACGACCCGACTAGTCGTTTTGCATTCTCGAACTCTATTCCCTTAAATAATACTTTTTGCACTTGCTTTAGCTAATTTATGACTTGCGGGGGCGGGGGCGGGTGGTTCGGAAGTTAGAAGATTCTGAGCGAGATTAAGCCTATTTGATTCTTTAAGTTCCTTTAAAAAGGTCAAGTTTGACTTTGGTCAACATTTTGGGAAAACGAACCCGAAATCGTGATTTGATAATTTTCGAGGGTCCGCGGGAAAATATGGGACCTGGGCGTATGTCCGGAATCGAATTCCGAGGTCCCTAGCCCTAGTAATGAATTTTTATGTAAAATTATTAAGTTTAAGTTTCAAAGAATTAAATAAACTAAGAAATTATTATTTTCATAGGTATCGGGTTCGGATTCCCATTCCGAAACTTGGTACAAGTCTGAAATATCAGTTAAGACCGGTAAAATTTGGTGTCAATCCGAGTAGTTTAAGAGAATTTTGACCCGTTGAAGGAGAATTTAGAACTTGAAGTTCAATGAATTGATTCATTTGGTTTTGGGGTTGATTCCTCGATTTAGCATTATTTTGAGTGTTTCTAGGGTTCGAGTAGGTCCGCCTCGTGATTTCAGACTTGTCGGTATATTCGGGCGGGGCTCAGGAGCGGGTCGTCGACCTCGGCATGTTTGCGCATGATTTATGTGCTTGCATTTAGTTATGACATGATCACATATTTGATATGAAAAAGGAAACCGGGCAATTTAATTATGACAAGAATATGAATTTGGCTCTTCTATTAAACTTGTGTTATTAAAATCCTTCATGCTGTACATATCACCTTATTACATTATATTATCTTGACCTTAGTAAGTTTCAAGTCGACCTCTCGTCTCTACTTCTTCGAGATTAGACAGGATACTTACTGAGTACATGTGGTTTATGTACTCATGCTATGCTTCTGTACTTAAATGTACTGGCTTTGAGGCAGGTGGATCTGGGCATTATCCTGGTGCGCAGCGGTGAGCACGCTTGGGGACTTCTATGGTGAGCTGCTTCTCTCTCATGCCGATCCGCAGCCGAGTAAGTCCTTTCTTGTACTTTTGTTTCTGTCTAACCTGATTCAGACAGTAGGATAGTGTGTTATTCTTTTGTGTATATTCTACTAGTCACCCGTAACTTGTGATACCAGGTTCTGACACACACAGTAGTAGACATTTATTTTGGGGTGTATTGCTATTGTAGCACTTTATGATCCTTACTAGTCTTACCTTTTTCTGTTCGAATCTCTAATATAACTGTTTATTGGGTAAGGTAAAATGAGAACTTAATCACATTTCCGCATCGGCTGGCCTGACAATGGCCCTATTATGGTAAAATGGGCCGTGACATTCCAAGTCACCTTTTATTGAATCCCTTGTCAAAAGGAAGATTTGACTCCTAACTTCTGGTCTACGAAAACAGAATACTCAGTAAGGAATTTTGTTGACCTAGGGGACGGTGTAAGGCACCCCTCGAGTTCCATGGTTCTAGCACGGTTGCTTTACTGACTAATACAAGGGTTAAATCAAATTTTGGCTATTCTTGTATTTTATTCATTATGGCTTGTCTATTATCGCTTAATTAATTATTATATTTTATTAATTATGTTCACCCAGATGCGATACACACACAAGGTATTTCTTTGAAGTTAGATGTTAAACCAAGGTACGGAATGTACACATGGTTATAACATAATTATTTTTAATTTAAAGGTGTCGAGTGCGTACATAACCCTTTTATTATTTGACCATATCAATCTAAGGTTCGGGTATGAAAATATGGACTGATATTTAAAATACATCTAAAATTTTTCTAGCGTTTTAGAGTATTTCAATTATTTTCCAATTCAAGAAGTTTATTTTATGTTTTTATTATTTGCTAAAGATTGTAAAAGTAAAAATTGGACAAAGAAATAAAACAAACTAACTGCTCTTAAAGTTAAAAAGCATATACAGAATATTTCATTTATCATACATGAAGGAATTCACCACAACTATATACTAGTTACTATTTCATCCTTGACTAAAGCTTGCAATTTGCACAAAAATTACTATACAAAGTTGTACGTGAATTTCTACGTTTGAAGATTTTTTTTATGCAAAGTTGATAGTTTTAATAGAGTAATGGAAACATCTAGACATATATTCTTTACCTATGTTGAGAAAAATGGAATGAAAAGAGTATACTGTGATTCTCTTTCAAATGACCCATGTCAATTGCTTAATTATATTCTACATTTTAACAAGATTAATCATTTTATTCGAACAAATAAGTATCAACAAACATCCAAATTGATTACAACTTTTACTGAAAGATCACCTCGCCACAAAATATTTTTGTATCATATAAGAGAAGTAAAACACATATAAAATAAGAAGAGAACCTTTATATTGATGAATGAAGCTGAAAATTTACAATTCAATCGGACTAAATAGATCAATGACCTTTAGACTGTAATGCCGTAGCTACAAATCAGAAACTCGACTAAAAACCTCGCCGAATAGGAACTTGACTTTCACTTAAACTCCATCCTCATCAAACTCTATCTTGGTTTTCTTAATTAATTTTGAAGAATTAATTGGACCCTCAAACTAACACGGAAAGAAATCATTTTTCAATAAACTTTTTCTCCTTAAAACCAAACTTTTTTTTAAAAATCTCGTTCTCCTCTCTTTTGTGTATAGTGTGTGAACTATGTATAGTGCTAGAAATTAGTTGATAAGGGTGTGAGATTGTGTATATTTGGAATGTGGGATTGTGTATGTGTGGGAAGTGTAGAGAAGTTAGATCAGATAGGAGTTATCTTTTTGGTTGTTTATTTTGTTATCTTTTTTTCGTTCTTTTTTGTTAGTTGCATTTTTTCTTAAATAACTCTTACTTATTAATTAATTCTTTTTTTAAATGAAGAAAAGAGAAAGTAAAATGCATAGCTAAAAATATTTGCTAACTACTTTTAGACGTAAATATTATATATATAGGATAACTAAATATTTACACTATTGTATAAACTATACTAAAAAAAAAAAATACAATTCTTACATTTAAAATTCTAATTAGAAGAAATCACATATTTTATTATTATTTTGTAAGTTTTCTTTTTCTCTTTACAAATAGAAATAAAATTTGTACTATAAGTATGTGAACATTTTTTTTTTGTAATTTTTAATTTTTTTTTGAACAAAACCTTTTAAAGTAAGATAAACATTTAAAATATCAAGATTTGGACCTAAAAGAAATATTTACATAAAAATAGTATAGAATTTGTTGTGGTCAAACATTAGTTGTTCACAACATGCTCCTCTTTTCATGGAAACATGAAGAATTTTCAGACAATGAAAATGAACAAGATGACTGATTTTTGACCTCCCTATTATTTAAAAGGGAAAAGTAGGGGTGGGTATTTGTATGTCAGTTCGGTATTTAAGAATTTCGGTTCGGTATTTCGGTATTCGATTTATCAATTGTACATATCAATTACCATACCAAATTATTTCGGTATGGTTTGATATTTATTATTTTGGTTCGGTACGATTTTGGTTTAATATTTCTAAATAAGCTAACACAAAAATGGACAGTGGTTCAGAAGACAGCCTCTTGAATGTCTGGTACAACTACACGTTTAGGGGAATCAACAAGGTGCAAAAGGAAATAAGTCTTGAAGAAAATTTCATTTTTAAATGAAGTTTCTGATGTCCAGAGACTTCACAATGCATCTCCTCATCCTTGAACTCCTCCCTGCAAGTACAAAGGATTCAAATTCAAAATCCGGAGAAGAAAATAACCCAACATTCATGGGGTCTAAGAGAATGAGCAATTCAACATTCAAAGCTTACCTTTTAATGTCATGTTGTTTACTGTCTTGTCTTAAAAGAAAGCAGGAGTAGGAATAGCCACCGAGAAAAAACTGAAACCCAAATACCGAATTAATTCGGTTCGGTTCAGTTCGGTTCGGAATTCGATTTTTCGGATCTTATGCCCACCCCTAGGGAAAAGAAGAGGTTGCGATCGAGCCTTGGTTTTAGGCAGCCTATATATCCCGGGTCATAAAGGAATCAGGTCACGTGTAGTTCAAATAGAAAAAGAGTGATGGAGTATGCTTAAATGAAGAGTCGAGTGAAGTTTCTGTGGAGGTTCCCATCTGCGGTTCCTACTATTACATTAAAATAAAAAGAAAATTATATACTCTTGAAATCTAAGAGTTACAAATTCCTATCTAAATGCCATCTGGAGTCTTGTCTTGATTCTTGACTTGCTTCTCCCATTGATTTTAGACTGAAACTTGATGCTCTCGATGTAATAGACTATGAAATATTCTTACAGGCTTGTTTTTTTGATCAGATGTGGCAAGATGGATCTTGATCGTATGTCTCCGCATGCATTATGTCAAAGCAGGTTGCGGCTAATATTTAGATCAAACGTTCCACTTTCTCTGGAAAGAACTGAAATCTTATTTTTGCACATCCAATCCATGCTTTGTAGAAAAACCTACAAGTAAAAAAAAAAAAAAAAAAACGAACAAAATTTTCTGCCCCAGTTTGCACTAGGAAAGTTTTGTGAGTTATTGAAAACACATTAAACTATCTTTGCTATTGCAGAATAAAGAATTAAAAAAGACTTGTTTTTTATAAATAATAGGGGATGGCGTACTCTGTGCTAGCAAGAAGAAAGGCAACCAGGGGATGTAGTACCCTATATTGACGATAAGATGAGGCTCATGGCACTCTAGGATGCTACTAGGGAATGCCGTACCCTATGTTGGCAGAAAGTAATGCAGTCATGGGATGTACTACCCTGTGTTGGCAATAAGACGAGGCTCATGGGGCTTTGGGAGGTTAATAGGGAATGTCTGTCATGATCCAAAATCCACTAAGGGTCATGATGGTGCCGGACGCCATTCTCAGGCAAGCCAATATTAAATAACTAGTAACTCTTCATTTTAGAACTTATTGAAATCGTTCCTTTTATACATTAAACAACAGGTAATGAAATTCAATGAAATAAGGAAATGTCTTTAACCAATTTAATATTGAGCCATCCTATAACCATCCCAGAACCCGATGTCACAAGTGCATGAGCATTTACTAAGAAGGAAATAAAATGCAACAACCGTCTGAAATATATTATTGGACAGAAAATAAATACAGATAACTGAAAGAGATTATGTTGGCTGCGGGTCGCCTCGAGAAGGGTAGCTCACCTAAGTCTCCGTATCAACCATGTTGCTACGCCCGGTAGACCGCTAGAGATATATTTGTCTGTGCAACAAAAATACACAGAAGTATAGTATGAGTACGAAAATAACGTGTAACCAATGAGTATCCCATCTAATCTCGAAGAAGTAGAGACAAGAGGTCAACTTTGACACTTACTAGTGGTCCAATAATGTTATATCCCTAATATATTAAATTGTGAATTTTTATAAACATGATTACAATTCAATGGGTTGGAGCAAACAAACATTTCTTTCCTTTATAGGAAATTTCAAATTCCTTTCCATCATTTATACATATATTCTTAAGCCGAGAAGAGGCAACGACAACTTCAATAAGTTTCAAGGCAAACAATACGAGCATGCGCAAATCATACAGAGGTCGTATGGCCCGATCTAACAGAAAATAAACTGTGCACTGCTGAGGGTCGAACGACACGAACCGTAGATGCATCTATTTAATTTGCCGAGGAGTTCGGACCGTTCCAAAAATAAACATACACAGACATTCAATCAATAAGTCAAAACGGAGCAATTATCCAAAGAAAGCAAATCCTCTTTTAACCATTTAAGAATGATGAAGTTTTATCTGTTTAGAAATTCATTTACTAATTCGATATGATTTAAGTAACTCAAGCTGTCAATAAGTTCACAAATATTCCAAGTATAGCATGCTTTTGAGTCCTAAACTAATCGGACAATAGCATAATAGTAGTTACGTGCGGACTCTTGTCACCTCGTGCATACGTAGCCCTGTCACGACCCGAAGTTCCTACCATCGGAAGTCGTGATGGCGCCTACTGTCGGAGCTAGGCAAGCCAAATATTCAAAACCTTTCACTGATGACATTTTAGCAATATAAATAAATGAGGGCATTTTAAATAAAGCGGAAGACTTTAAGCTTATATAACTGAAATAAAATTTGCGGAAGTTGAAACACATCTCTACCCAGAGTCTGGTGTCACTAGCTCACGGACTGCTATAGAGTACTAAAAACAAGTCTGAAATGCTATTACATACTGTTTGTCTAGAAACAAAGAAAACAAACTAAAACATAGAAGGACTTCGGCCTGCGAACGCCAGCTAGGCTACCTCGTGAGTCCCTGGACTGAAGACAGCTCCCGGGCAATCCTACTGCTGCTGTCCAAAAGCTGCTCCTGGATTTGTGCAAAAAAATGCACAGAGTGTAGCATCAGCACAACCGACCCCATGTGCTGGTAAGTGCCTGGCCTAACCCCGGCGAAGTAGTGACGAGGCTAGACAGGACCTACCAAAAATAACCTGAGCAGATATATATATACAAAGGCAACGGAAATAACAACAAAAACATCAAATAAAACTGGGAAGGGGCAGCTCGGGGGGATACAGTGAAAACAGATCAACGAATATAACAATGAAACTACATCAATATTATGACTCATATAAGTGGTCGGCGCGCCACACGATCCCATAGTATATATTTATAAGTGGACGGCTTGCCACATGATCCCGTTTCATAATTCATAAGCGGACGACGTGCCACACGATCCCATTTCATATTTATAAGTTGACGGCGTGCCACACGATCCCATTTCATATTTATAAGTAGCCGACATGCCACACGACCCCATTTCATATTTATAAGTGGACGGCGTGCCACACGATCCCATTTCAAAATGAATAATACATATAATCTTTCTAGAGGAGGCCCCATTAGGGGAATTCAACAACATAACGATTTAACCCGGAAAGGTGCACAACTAACAACCCAAATATCCCGCCAAGGGAGAGTACATATAATGCTTAAATCCCGGCAAGGGAGAAAAAATAATAATAGACTGCGCATCTCGGCAAGGGAATAATCACAACACTTCTTCTTTTAATCATTTCTTTCTCAATTATCAATTTCCAGTTCGAGCCAACGCTCCAATAATATACCAATCACAATTCTTCCTCAACCATTCACATTATATGAAACTTATCAATTAAACAAGGAAGATGTATCACAAAATCCGAGTTAAACACAATTAAGACTCACAGTTATGCTAGACTCCAGTGCATAGATAATCGTCACCATGCCTATACACCGTACTCCACATTTAGCGGTTAGCAAATAATATCCTAGTCCTATTCCCTCAAGCCAAAGTTAGAACAAACACTTGCCTCGAATGCTCCAAAGAATAGCAATCAATCCTCAAATATCACCTTTCCTCTACAATCCGACTCCGAAATAATGATATCTAGGCATAACTAATTCAATAGTATCAATAAGGACTCAATGATAACACCCCATAGCCTAGATATGAATTTCCTAGCATTCTTCCAAAATTACCAAAATTTGACACCGGGCCCACATTGTCCAAACACGAGGCTCGGACTAAACCCCAATCACCCATAACCCCACAAGTTCAAATATGCAATTTGTTTTAAGATTCAACCCCAAATTGAGGTTGAATCACCCAAAATTCTCAAAATCCTAACTCTACCCAAAACCCTTAATTTCCTACTTTGATTTGATGATTTAGGCCTAGGAATTTGATAAATGATGATAAAGAATGAAGAAAACGAGTTAGATAATACTTACCCAAGAAGCTTTGGTGAAGAATAGCTCTAAAAATCGCTTATAGGGTGTGGGGAAGAAGAGCTCGTGTGAAACTTGGGAATACTCCCGTAATGGTTCTGTTTTGAACTTAAAAATTCGTTGGGCAAAATTTCCCGTCGCATTCGCGAAGGGTAAACTGGGCAATTCATCGCGAACGCGTGAAAGAGAACGCGAACGTGTAGAAGAAAATGCTGGGGGTCCAGGAATTGTTATACGCGAACGCGTGAAGGGCCATACGAACGCGTTGAGGAAGCTGGTAAAGTTACGCATTTGTGAGGGTTGTAATGCGAACGCGAAGGGAGGGACCTGGGAAGCATCGCGAACGCGATCTGAAGGCTGCGAACGCGAAGAAGGGAATGCCTGTGCAAAAATTGCAGAAAATCTGCTATCATCCTAAGTCCAAAACCACCCTGAACACCTCCGAAAACACTCCCGATCCCTCGATCCCTCGGGGCTCCAAACCAATCACACACACTAAATCAACAACATCCTGCGAACTTATCCGTGCGATCATATCGCCAAAATAACATCATAAACGAGGAATCAAACCTCAAAATCATCGCTTTTCATTATAACTTCATAAACTTCAAACTTTAGATATTTAGGTCTAAAACACGTCAAATGACGTCCGATTTCGACCAAACTTTACAAAAAGCGCTTAACACATAGTTAAGACTTGTACCGCGCATCGGAACCAAAATATGGGCCCGATACCAATGTTTTCTAACTCATTTTCATTTCAAATTTTCATATCATTTTTAGAAAAAAACAATTTCTTTCAAAAATTCATTTCTCGGGCTCGGGACCTCGGATTTCGATTCGAGGAATATTCCTGAGTCCCATATTTTTCTACGGACCCTCCAGGACTGTCATATCATGAGTCCGGGTCCGTTTACCCAAAACGTTGACCAAAGTCAACTTTAATCATATTAATATCAAAATTCATCAAATTTTTCACAGAATTCACATATTTTAACATAAAAGCTTTCCGGCTACGTGCCTAGTTTATGCACGCAAATCAAGGCAACTAAAAGCAAGGTTTTCAAGGCCTCGGAAGCACGGAAAAGGGAGAAATTCGATGATGACCCTTTGGGTCGTCACATCCTCCACCTCTAAAACAACCGTTCATCCTCGAACGGACAAAAGAAAGAAGTACCTGATTCAGGAAATATATGAGGATAACGGCTCTGCATATCAGACTCGGACTCCCAGGTCGATGCCTTAGGAGGCTGACCTCTCCACTGGACACACACTGAAGGAAAACTCTTCGACCTCAACTGTCGAACCTATCGGTCTAAAATAGCCACCGACTCTTCCTCATAAGACAGATCCTTGTCCAATTGGACAGTGCTGAAATCTAACACGTGGGCTGGATCGCCGTGATACCTCCGAAGCATGGATACATGAAATACTGGATGTACGGCTGACAAGCTAGGTGGAAAGGCAAGTCTATAAGCCACCTCTCCCACACGATCTAGAATCTCAAATGGGCCAATGAACCTAGGGCTAAGCTTGCCCTTCATCCCAAATCTCATCACGCTCTTCATAGGCCACACTCGGAGCAAGACCCGCTCACCAACCATGAAAGCTACATCTCGAACCTTACGATCCGCATAACTCTTTTGTCGCGACTGAGCCGAACGAACTCTGTCCTGAATGATCTTTACCTTATCCAAGGCCTCCTGAACTAAATCTGTACCCAATAATTGAACCTCTCCCAGCTCAAACCATCTGATTAGAGACCGACATCGCCTACCATACAACGCCTCATATGGAGCCATCTGAATGTTGGACTGGTAGCTGTTGTTTTAGGTGAACTCTGCTAAAGGCAAAAACTGGTCCCACGAACCTCTAAAATCAATGACACAGGCTCGGAGCATATCCTCTAATATCTGAATAGTCCTCTCGGACTGGCCGTCCGTCTGAGGATGGAACGCTGTGCTCAACTGAACCTGGGTGCCCAAATCCTCCTGAACTGCTCTCCAGAAGCACGAGGTAAATTGCGTACCCCGGTACGAAATGATAGATGCCGGCACCCCATGAAGGCGAACAATCTCCCGGATGTAGATCTCAGCTAACCTCTCCGATGAATAGGTGGCTGCAACAGGAATAATATGCGCTGACTTGGTCACCCTATCAACAATGACCCAAATAGCATCAAACTTTTTTCAAGTCATCGGAAGTCCAGTAACGAAATCCATGGTAATCCTCTCCCACTACCACTCGAGAAGCTCAATCCTCTGAAATAAACCACCAGGCCTCTGATGCTCATACTTGACCTGCTGACAGTTCAAACACCGAGCCATATATGCAACAATATCTTTATTCATCCTACGCCACCAATAATGCTACTGCAAGTCCTGATACATCTTCGCGGTGCCCAGGTGAATAGAATACCGAGAACTATGGGCCTCCGCTAAGATCAACTCTCAAATCCCATCGACATTGGGCACACAAACTCGCCCCTGCAACCTCAAAACACCATCATCATCTAAGGTCACCTTCGTGGCACCTTCATGCTGCATCGTGTCTCTCAGGACACACAAATGAGGATCATCAAACTGTCGATCATGGATACGCTCCAATAATGAAGAACGAGTGATCGTGCAAGCTAACACTCTGCTAGGCTCAGAAATGTCCAACCTCACAAATCGATTGGCCAGGGCTTGAATATCCCAGGCAAACGGTGTCTAGCTGACCGGAATATAAGCAAGACTACCCATGCTGGCGGACTTCCTACTCATTGCATCAGCCACCATATTGGCTCTCCCCCGGTGGTACAAAATAGTAACATCATAATCTTTCAACAACTCCAACCACCTACTCTGCCTCAAATTCAACTCCTTTTGCTTGAACAAGTACTGAAGGCTCTTGTGATCCGTGTACACCTCACACGTCACACCATATAGATAATGCCTCCAAATCTTCAAATAACGAAGAATGGCTGCCAACTCTAGATCATGGACTGGATAATTCTTCTCGTGGATCTTCAATTGCCTCGAAGCATAAGTAATGACTCTGCCATCCTGCATCAATACCGCACCAAGCCCAATAAGGGGAGCATCACAATAAATTATATAAGGCCCTGAACTTGTGGGCAAAACCAATATCAATGCCGTAGTCAGAGCTGTCTTGAGCTTCTGAAAGCTCTCCTCACAGTCGTCTGACCACCTGAACTGGGCACCCTTCTGGGTCAACCTGGTCATCGGGGCTGCTATTGATGAAAACCCCTCCATAAACCGGTGGTAATAACCTGCTAACCCTAAGAAACTCCGAATCTCGGTCGCTGAAGCTGGTTGAGGCCAATTCTTGACTGCCTCAATCTTCTTCGGGTCCACCTGAATGCCATCTGCTGATACAACATGACCTAGAAATGCAACTAAACTCAACTAAAACTCGCACTTCGAGAACTTAGCATACAATTGACTATCCTTCAGAGTCTGAAGAACCACTCTGAGGTGCTGCTCGTGCTCTTCTCGGCTGTGGGAGTACACCAGAATATCATCAATAAAGACTATCACGAACAAATATAGATAAGGCCTGAACACTCGGTTCATCAACTCCATAAATGCTGCTGGGGCATTGGTCAACCCAAATGACATGACCAAAAACTCATAATGCCCATACCGAGGGCGGAATGCTGTCTTAGGGACATCAGACGCCCTAATCCTTAGCTGATGGTAGCCAGACCTCAAGTCTATCTTGGAAAACACCTTCGCACCCTACAGCTGGTAAAACAAATCATCAGTCCTCGACAGTGGATACTTGTTCTTAATCGTCACCTTGTTCAACTGTCGGTAATCAATGCACATCCTCATCGATCCATCCTTCTTCTTCAAAAATAACACCGGCGCACCCCAAGGAGAAACACTAGGCTTGATAAAACCCTTCTCTAGCAAGTCTCGCAACTGGTCCTTTAACTCCTTCAACTCTGGCAGGGCCATGCGATATGGCAAAATAGAAATGGGCTGAGTGCCTGGGGCCAGATCAATACAGAAATCAATATCCCTATCGGGCGGCACACACGACAGGTCTGAAGGGAAAACCTCGAGGAACTCCCGAACAATAGGAACAGAGTCAATAGAAGGGACCTCTGTGCTGGAATCGCGAACATATGCAAGATAAGCTAAACACCCCTTCTCGACCATGCGTCGAGCCTTTACATATGAAATAACACTGCGGGTGACATGACCTGGGGTCCCTCTCCACTCCAATCGGGGCAAATCTGGCAAAGCCAAGGTCACGGTCTTGGCGTGACAATCCAAGATAGCACGATATGGGGACAACCAATCCATCCCCAATATAACATCGAAATCTACCATGTCTAAAAGCAATAAATCAACACGGGTCTCAAGACCCTCAAACACTACCACACAGGAACGAGGAACTCAGTCGACCACTATAAAATCACCCACTGGTGTAGATACATATACGAGAATACCCAAAGAATCACTAGGCATAGCCCGGTAGGGTGCAAAATAAGATGACACATATGAATATATAGACCCAGGGTCAAATAGCACTGAAGCATCCCTATCACAGACCAGAATAATGCCTATAATAATAGCATCTAAGGACTCAGCCTCTGGCCTGGCTGGCAAAGCATAACACCGGGGCTGGGCCCCACCTCCCTGAACCATGTCTCTGGGACGATTGGCTACTGGCTAACCTTTACCTCTACCGGTCCGAGCTCCACCTCTACGGTCTCTAACTCCACCTCTATTATCCCTACCCCCCACCTGTAGCTGGTTGGGTAGCCTATGGATCACCTGATACCTAAATTATAGGACGAGGACACTGCTGTTAAGAGTTGTCAGAAGCTCGAGGGCAATACCTAGCAATATGTCTTGTGTCGCCACAAGTGTAACAAGCCATCGGTTGCTGAGAATAACGAAGTGGTGGTGCACTGATAGGCTGCTGATCAGAGTAATGCTGCTGAGAACCACCACTGCCTGGAGTACCATGTGAGACCTAAAGCGCTGACTGAAAGGGCCTCGGAGGGTGGCCTCTACCGTAAGAATCCCCACCTCCAGACGAGTTACCACTGAACCGACCAGAATAACTAGGCCACTTATCTGAAACCTGACCGCCTCCTCGTGCGAGGGCCATCTCAACTCTACGGGCCACATTGGCCGCCTCCTGAAAGAAAATCTCACTACCAGCTCCTATGGCCATCTGGAGACGGATCGGCTGAATCAATCCATCAATAAATTGCCGCACCCTCTCTCGCTCTGTGGGGAGTATAACAATAGCATGGTGTGCCAAGTCAATAAACCGAGTCTCATACTGCGTAACTGTCATAGCACCCTGACGGAGTCGCTCAAACTGCCTGCGAAGTGCCTCCCACTGAGTGACTGGGAGAAACTTCTCCAAAAACAACTTCGCGAACTGATCCCATGTCAATGCTGGAGACCTTGCTGGTCTGGATAGGCAATAATCCCTTCACCAAGTCTTGCGGACCCTGCTAGCCGGAAGGTGGCAAAATCGACCCTGTTGGTCTCCACAATACCCATGGTCCTAAGGATCTCGTGGCAGCTGAATAGGAAATCCTGTGGATCCTCTGATGAAGCACCGCTGAATGTGGTGGTGAAGAGCTTGGAGAACCGATCAAGCCTCCAAAAATCATCCGAAGACATAGCCACTCCATCGCCGGCCTGGGCTGCAATACCTAGCTGAGCTGTCACAACTGGATGAACCACTAGGACATGAGCCTGGGGAGCTACCTGCTCCAGAGTACGCATAGTGGGAGTCTGAACTCCTCCCCCGGCCTGAGATGTGGCTGGTGCTACAGGAAGTAAACCCGCTCTAGAGACGCTCTCCATAAAGCCTACTAGTCAGACCAAAGCGTCCTGAAATACTGGAGTGGCTATGAAACCCCCTGGGACCTGAGCTGGGCCCACTGGAGCTGCTGGAGCTGGAACCTCCTCATCATAGTCAACATGAGGCTCTACCTCTAGGACTGCTGCTTAGGGCTGAGCTCTACCCCGGCCTCGGCCTCGGCCTCGCCATCGGCCCCGGATAAGAGTTGCTGCGCGATAGAAGAGGAAGCACGTGTTCTCGCCATCTGCGAAAGAACAGAGTAGAAAGTCAATTAATATTTGAGAAATAGAATCGCACGACAAGAAATAACAAAAGTGAAACTTTTCCTAACTTCGTAGACTCTGGGGGATAAATACAAACGTCTCCGTACCGATCCCTCAGACTCCACCAAGTTTTCTGTGAGTAGCGAGACCTATGTAACCTAGAGCTCTGATACCAACTTGTCATGACCCGGATTTCCCACCATCGGGAGTCGTGATGACGCCTACTGTCGGAGCTAGGCAAGCCAAATATTCAAAACCATTCACTGATGACATTTTAGCAATATAAATAAATGAGGGCATTTTAAATAAAGCGGAAGACTTTAAGCTTATATAACTGAAATAAAATTTGCAGAAGTTGAAACACATGTCTACACAGAGTTTGGTGTCACTAGCTCACGGACTGCTATAGAGTATTAAAAACAAGTTTGAAATGATATTACATACTGTTTGTCTAGAAACAAAGAAAACAAACTAAAACATAGAAGGGACTTCGGCCTGCGAACGCCAGCTACGATACCTCGTGAGTCCCTGGACTGAAGACAGCTCCCGGGCAATCCTACTGCCGCTGTCCAAAAACTGCTCCTGGATATATGCAAAAAGATGCACAGAGTGTAGCATCAGCCCAACCGACCCCTTGTGCTTGTAAGTGCCTGACCTAACACTGGCGAAGTAGTGATGAGGCTAGACAGGACCTACCAAGAACAACCTGTGCAGATATATATATATATATATATATATAAAGGC
>MU765630.1:151332-192508 GCA_026770625.1 Nicotiana glauca | reverse complement strand
TGGCTAGAGACTGTGTTTCCATTAGGAAGAGATCAATACTTGTGGTATTTTATGCTAATTATGGGATTCCATGTACCAGTATCTGGGAAGTAAGGATTTGTGTCTGTTCCTGAATGTCCAGTTACCAGCAGGTTTCAATATGCCTAAGTTCGATCTGTATGACGAGCATAGTTACCCGGTAGCCCACCTGAGGGGATTCTGCAGCAATATGAGAGGGCAGGTGGAAAACATGAGTTACTGATGGCGTACTTCAGCCAGAGTCTGAGTGGGTCTACTTTGGAGTGGTATAGATGACAGGACCACGGTAGGTGGTATACCTGGGATGACTTGGCACAAGCGTTCACCTTCCATTTTCAGTACAATCTAGAAATTGTTCCAGATCGCCTGTCACTAATAAAACTCGAGAAGAATTTCGGGGAGACGTTCAGGGAGTATGGTTTTCGCTGGAGAGAAAAGGCCGCGAGGGTCGACCCTCCAATGAAAGAAAGCGAGATGGTTGATTACTTTTTGCAGGCTCTGGAGCAGACTTAATTTGGTCACTTGGTAACAGCTATTGGCAAATCTTTTAATGAAGTTGTGAATATGGGAGGAATGGTTGAGGAAGGATTGAAATCCAATAAATTCATGAGCTATTCAGCGATCAAAGCAACCACCTAGGCCATCCAAAGCGGCACTGAGGGTGTGCTCGGGAAAAAGAAGAAGGAAGAATTTACAACCGTTGAGTCCGAAGCTTGGTCCAGATCTAGAGGCCCTTCACCCTACTACAACCAACCCCGACCCCACCATCAAAATTACCCATACACTCCATATATCCCTCCACAACACTATTACCCACCGCCAGATCCATATTTTTCCGTCCACCATGCTCAGACTTATACCCAGCCTCCAGCTCACGCGTAATGGCATGCACCAGCTCCCCAAAACTCATACCCATCTCCACAAAACACCTACGCACCCCCAAGAACCTATAGAAAGCCCCCCGGAGAAGGTCATCGAACAAACTCAGCCTTCAAAAATGAGAGATTACAGAAGCAAAAGGCTTTCACCCCACTGGGAGAATCATATACCACTTTTTTTCACAAATTGAGGTAGTTAGGTCTATTGAATCCAATTGAGCCAAAAATGCCAAACCCCCTTCCTAGAAATTTGGACCACTTAGTAAGTTGTTAATACTGTTCGGGGGCCCCCAGACATGATACAGAGAAGTGTTGGAAGCTAAAGACAACTGTGCAGGAGCTCATTGACACTCACCGAATCGAGGTTCAGGCCCCAGAGGCACCAAATATTAACCAGAATCCGTTGCCGGCTCACCACGAGGCCCACATGATTGAATTGAAGTTAACCAGTGGGAAAGCGGTGGTCCAGTTGAAAGGGGTGGACAATAAGCCAACAGTGGTAGCCGAGAAAGGGTCATCAAGCATTGCTGCAGTAAAACCAGAGCCGATCAAAGTGGTGATACAAGGGGCAGCAAACGAACCTGTGGTGGTCGTGAAGGGAGCTCGCATAGAGCCTGTTATCATAAAACCAGTAACTCAGTTGCCAGTGACCAACAACAAAGCCATTCCTTGGAGTTATGAACAGGTGGCTGTGACATATAAGGGGAAAGAAATCAAAAAAGAAGTGTGTGAGGTGCAAGGTCTGACTCGTTCAGGAAGGTGCTTTGCCCCGAAGAGTTAAGAAAAGCCAGGGTCCCCAAAGATAACCTGATACCGGTTAAGAAGGCCGTGACAGAAGAGGAAGCAGAAGAATTCTTGAAAAAGATGAAAGCGCAGGATTGCTCTATTGTTGAACAGTTAAGGAAGACACCAACCCAGATCTCGTTGCTTTCATTGCTTATCCACTCAGACGAGCATCGCAGGGCGCTGATGAAAATATTGAATGAGGCCCATGTCCCTGATAAGATCTCGATGAACCACTTAGATAAGATAGCAAATAAAATCTTTGAGGTGAATAGAGTGACCTTCTTCGATGATGAGTTGCCCGTGGAGGGCACGGAGCATGACATGGGTCCCTATCTGACAGTGAAGTATGAGGATTCTATAGTCACCCGAGTGCTGGTTGACAATAGGTCTAGTGTAAACATCTGTCCTTTGAACATGTTGACCAAGATGAAGGTCGATGACGACAGAATTCATAAGAACAACATCTGTGTACGGGGGTTCGACGGCGGGGGCACAGATTCAGTGGGCGACATAATACTAGAATTATAATCGGGCCAGTGGAGTTCACCATGGAATTCCAGGTACTGGATATGGCGGTCTCTTATAGCCTCTTGCTGGGGCGACCATGGATCTACGCCGCTAAGCGGTGCCTTCTACATTGTATCAAATGGTCAAGTTCGAGTGGGACAGACAGGAGATTGTAGTGCACGGTGAAAATAATATGTGCGCTTTAAGTGATGCCATTGTGCCTTTCATAGAAGTTGATGACAACAAGGGGATGTGGGTCTACCAAGTCTTTGACACAGTCTCAGTGGAAAAGGTCCCCGAGGGGAAAAGCATCCCAGTTCCTAGAATAACAGCCTCAACTGTCATGGTGGCCTCGGAAATGTTAAAGAATGGTTTCATACCGGGCAAAGGTTTGGGTGCTGCTCTTCAAGGCATTGTACAGCTAGTTTCTCTTCCTAAGAATCTGGATACTTTTGGATTAGGGTTCAAGCCCACTGCTGCGGATGTAAGGCGGGCTCGCAAAATGAAGAAGAGGCCATGGGTCCTTCACAAGCCAATCCCACGTCTGTCCAGATCATTCATCAGGGAGGGTATCAGAAAGCAACTGTTGTCAAAAGTTTCTAGGTCATTGATTGGCGTTGGTGGAGACTTGGACAAGGGGTTCAAAAGGTTTTTCGCCGAGGTTAACATGGTTGAAGCAGGGGAAGGTTCAAGCAAGGCAAATGTGCAGTTCGTCGGACCACGTGCAAAAGTCAACAACTGGGAAGCTACTCCTCTTCCTATTCGAAGGGAGTCTTGGTAGTGGGTTTTGATTTTCTTTTGTTGTCTGGATTATTCCAGGGTTTGTAATTCAGATATTATGTTCTATTCAATTGGATGTGTTAAAGCCCTGTTATCTTTATATTCAATGAAATGCAATTGTCTTTCTTTCTTCATTCCTAATTTTGTTTCTGTTTTCTTTTCTTCTCCGTATAGTTCTTTTTATGTTGATATCAATGACATGACATGCATGAGGAATCTTCGGCCTAGTTTTAAAAGACAATCTAACTCGAAAATAATAATACAAGAAACTGAGTGTGATGATGAGTTGGAATATGATGATGACGAGGCGTATGAAGAAATTAGTAAGGAATTAAGCCACTTTGAGGAAAAACCCAAACCTAACCTAAATGACACAGAAGCAGTTAATCTAGGGGACCAAGATAGTGTCCGTGAAACTAAAATAACTGTTCATCTGGAACCACAACTCAAGGAGGAGATAATCAAAGCACTGCTTGAGTACAAAGATATTTTTCCATGGTCATATGATGATATGCCGGGTCTAAGCACTGACTTAGTGGTTTACAAATTGCCCACTGACCAGCACTCCCTCATGTCAAGAAGAATATGAGAAAGTTCAAAACGGATAAAAGTGTAAAGATCAAAGAAGAGATCACCAAGAAGTTCAATGCGAAAGTTATTCGGGTCACGCGGTATCCTACCTGGTTAGCCAATGTTGTGCCTGTGCCAAAAAAGGATGGCAAGACCAGGGTGTGTGTTGATTATCGGGATCTTAACAAGGCAAGTCCAAAAGACAATTTCCCACTGCCGAACATCAACATATTGATTGATAATTATGCCAAACATGAGATTGGTTCTTTTGTGGATTATTACGTGGGGTACCACCAGATCTTAATGGATGAGGATGATGCAGAAAAAACGGCATTCATCACTCCGTGGGGAACATATTGTTATCGGGTCATGCCGTTTGGTTTGAAAAATGTTGGGGCAACCTATATGAGGGTGATGAAAACAATATTCCATGATATGATGCACAAGGAAATCGAGGTGTACGTGGATGATGTGATCGTGAAGTCTAGAAAGAAGTCTGACCATGTCAGGGACCTAAGGAAGTTCTTCCAAAGGCTTCGCAGGTACAATATTAAGCTCAATCCTTCAAAGTGCACTTTCGGAGTGCCATATAGAAAGTTGTTGGGGTTTATAGTCAGCCACCGGGGTATTGAACTAAACCCGTCAAAGATCAAGGCTATTCAGGAATTCCTACCTCCGAGGAACAAGATTGAGGTGATGAGTTTGTTGGGGAGATTGAATTATATCAGCAGGTTCATTGCTCAGCTCACGACAACTTGTGAGCCAATCTTCAAATTGTTAAAGAAATATGTTGCGGTCAAGTGGACTGATGAATGTTAGGCAGCATTTGACAAGATTAAGGAGTATTTGGCCAGTCCACCTGTGTTGGTCCCGCCGGAGCCAGGAAGACCCTCGATTCTTTATCTGACAATTTTGGATAACTCTTTTGGATGTGTACTGGGGCAACACGACATCATGAGAAAGAAAGAGCAAGCGATTTATTACCTCAGCAAGAAGTTCACTTCTTACGAGGTGAAGTACACTCAAATTGAGAGAACATGTTGTGCCTTAACCTGGGTAGCGCAGAAATTGAAACATTACTTGTCATCATATAACACCTATCTCATCTCTCAGTTGGACCCGTTGAAGTACATTTTTCAGAAGCCCATGCCCACAAGAAGGCTTGCAAAGTGGCAGATCCTGCTTACAGAATTTGACATTATCTACGTGACCCGGACTGCAATGAAAGCATAGGACATGGCGGATCATTTGGCCGAGAATCCAGTTGATGAGGATTATGAACCTTTGAAAACTTATTTCCCTGATGAAGAGGTGATGCACATTGATGAGTTGGAACAAGTTGAGAAGCCGAGATGGAAACTTTTCTTTGATGGGGCTGCCAACATGAAAGGCGTGGGGATAGGAGCAGTACTTATTTCTAAAATAGGGCAGCACTACCCTGTTACAGCTCAGCTTCGTTTCTATTGTACTAATAACATGGCAGAATATAAGGCATGTATCTTGCGTCTGAGGTTAGATGTAGATATGGGTGTCCAGGAAGTCTTGGTCATGGGTGACTCGGACCTACTAGTGCACCAAATTCAAGGAGAATGGGAAACACGGGACTTGAAGCTTACACCGTACTGACAATGTTTGCATGATCTTTGTCAACGGTTTCAATCAATAGAGTTCAGGCACATTCCAAGGATTCATAATGAGGTTGCCGATGCACTGGCCACTTTGGCGTCAATGTTGCATCATCTGGATAAGGCTTATGTGGACCCTTTGCAGATTCAGGTCCGTGATCAACATGCTTATTGTAATATGGTTGAAGAAGAATTTGATGGTGAGCCGTGGTTTCATGACATCAAGGAATATATCAGGATGGGGGTGTATCCGGTACAGGCCACATGTGACTATAAAAGTACGATTCGACGGTTGGCAAGAGGGTTCTTCTTTAGTAGAGGAGTATTGTACAAAAGAACTCCAGATCTCGGGTTGTTAAGATGCATTGATGCGAGGCAGGCCACAGCTATCATGACTGAGGTAAATTCTGGAGTTTGTGGACCGCATATGAGTAGGTACGCTCTAGCAAAGAAGATTCTTCGAGAGGGGTATTACTGGCTTACTATGGAGCGGGATTGCATCAGTTACATACGCAAATTTCATCAGTGCCAAGTGCATGGAGATTTGATTCATTCACCACCCTCAGAATTACACACGATGTCCTCACCATGGCCTTTTGTTACATGGGGCATGGATGTCATTGGGCCAATTGAGCCAACATTGTCAAATGGGCACAGGTTCATTTTGGTGGCTATAGATTACTTTACCAACTGGGTAGAGGCTAAAACGTTCAAGTCCGTAACCAAGAAAGTTGTGGTGGATTTTGTGGATGCAAACATTATCTGTCGGTTTAGGATACCAAAGGTGATCATTACAGACAATGGAGCTAATCTCAATAGTCACTTGATGAAAGAGACATGTGAGCAGTTCAAGATTACCCATTGCAATTCTACACATACCGCCCTAAGTCAAATGATGCGGTTGAAGTGGCCAACAAGAATATAAAGAAGATACTGCGAAAAATGGTGGAAGGTTCTAGACATTGGCATGAGAAACTGCCTTTTGCATTGTTGGGGTACCGCACCACTGTTCGTACTTCAGTAGGGGCGACTCCTTATTCATTGGCATATGGCACCGAAGCAATGATACCCGCAGAAGTAGAAATCCCGTCCCTTCGAATTATCACTGGAATAGTTGAGTTTGAGATTGATGATGATGAATGGGTGAAAACCCGCCTGGAACAGTTGAGTTTGATCGATGAGAAAAGATTGGCATCCGTGTGTCATGGCCAATTGTACCAACAAAGAATGACAAGAGCGTCCGAGGAAGTTTGAAGTAGGACAGTTAGTGCTGAGACGTATTTTGCCTCATTGGGCTGAAGCAAAAGGAAAGTTCGCCCCAAACTGGCAGGGGCCATTTGTTGTAACCAAAGTATTGTCTAATTTTGCACTATATTTGATAGATGTGGAAGGAAAATGTGAAAATGGCTATCAATTCCAATGTGGTCAAAAGCTACTATGTATGATTTCTTTGTTTAATTGTATTTGTTTGTATTTGGCATATTTTGAAGATTGAAATGACGAAGGCATTTTGTTCTGATATCTAAATGCTTTATCCTTTGTTACCCCTTTGAGCCTTGTTTATTTTCTTTCATACCCCTCTTTCGGAATCAATGACACAATTCAAAAATGCAAGTGCAGAGGATAAGTAAGTGGAAAGAAAGGAAGGAAAGAAAAGAAAAGAAAAGAAGAAGAAAAATGAAAAAAAAGAAAATAAAAAAGGGAAGGAAAAGAAATGAAAGGAAAAGAAAAGGGAAAAAGAGAAGAAAAAGAAGAACAGAAAACAAAAGAAAAGCAGAGAAAGAAAAATCACAACAACAAAGTAATTTCTATGACCTGAAATACGTTTGACTTGATCCCGAAAGGGTACGTAGGCAGCCTCTCTCTGAGGTTCAGTCTTATCGAAATAAAAATCCAAAGGTTCCCAAGCAAGAGACTGGGGTAGAAGTTGTGGTTGTTGTGAGAGATCTGATTTCGAAAGTTGTAATTTTAACCCATTTTGAATTGTTTTGAGCCTTTTATACCCTTTCTTTCTAACCCATCCAAGAGCCACGTTACGGTCCAAAGAAAGACCTTCCGATCAATCTTTGAGAAATGCCAAGTCAAGCAGGTAAAGGTAATTCATGATAGGGGAAGCACTCTGGTCCAAGTAGGAAAAATTAAAAAATGAGAGAGTCTTATTGGTGAAAACCCTCACGGGCACCGTAAGGCGACGGGAGCTGAGAGAAATAAAAATGAGAGAGTCTATTGGTGAAAACCCTCACGGGCACCGTAAGGCGACGGGAGCTGAGAGAAATAAAAATGAGAGAGTCTATTGGTGAAAACCCTCACGGGCACCTTGAGGCGAAAGTGAGTTAAGAAGAGAACAAGTTAGAGAGGGCTGTTGGTGGAAAACTGCTTCGAGGCACCGCAAGATGAACAAGGTCAAGGTTTGGGTAAAGTAATCAAGTTATGGAAATTCTGAGGCAACAAGGTATGGCAATTGGATGTTGATTGGTTGGAAGGTTGGGCCGATTAGTCCAAAATGCATGTCATGACCATTGGTACCAGCTGTTCCGTTCAGATAAGTTTCTTTTCCTTCTTTTTTTAGCAGTCATTCGGTTTTGGATTCTTCTTATACTTAACACGTAAAATCATTGCATTTCATTTTCTTTTGGGGTTTATCTGTCTAAGATGTTTCAATGTTAGTTTTGTTCCAAGCAAGTGAAAAGGGATTTCAAAGCTCACTACCAGTTTCTGAAATTGTAAAGCGCAACATGGTCAGAGCATGTCAAAGACAACATGATGTAAGGTGGAATATAGGGAATCACCGGAAGTTTCATCGATGGAATGATTTGGTAATGTCGTGGGAAATGCAAAGGTTCAGATAAAGGGGTCAGAGGTGTGAAACAACAACATGGGTATAGAGCGGTTGGTTTGTCGAAGGTCAGGGGATTGGAGAGTCAGTCGGAAAGTCAAGTGGTTCAGGGCCAGTTCAGGGAAGCAGGTCAAAGCAAAACACGGCCGCAGGGACATCCTCAACAAGAATGCTATCAACAAACCACCATTTTAAACTGACAAAATTTTCTTTGATTGAAACAAGGGCAGGAAAATTCGGTTGCTTCGGAGGAACTCTCCATAAGGTAAAAACAAGCATTAATCAGGTTCGACCGTAAAGTGGTGTTTGATTAAGATACAAGATAATCATGAATAACGTAGGGGAATGTAAGTTGGTTTCAAAGTTTGCATGTTTAAAGATAAGATTCAATTAGGAGCTGTCAGGACCTTCCTGGATAATAGGACTTAGCTTTCAAACTTTTAGTAATAGTTGGTATAATGATTCAGTTAACACTCACCCATGTACCCAACTTCCAAACTGGGGCAGAAAATTTTCTTTGTTTTGTCTATTTGGTTGAAATCAGGAGCCCGCCTGGAGAACAGAGGCATTTATTTCAAGTTTTTAGCAATCAGGAGCTCGCCTGGAGAACAGAGGCATTTCGTTCAAGTTTTAGCAATCAGGAGCTCGCCTGGAGAACAGAGGCATTTATTTTAAGTTTTAGCAATCAAGAGCCCGCTTGGAGAACAGAGCCATTTATTTCAAGTTTTAGAAATCAGGAGCCTGCTTGGAGAACATAGGCATTTATTTCAAGTTTTAGCAATCAGGAGCCTGCCTGGAGAACAGAGGCATCTATTTCAAGTTTTAGCAATCAGGAGCCCGCCTGGAGAACAGAGGCATCTATTTCAAGTTTTAGCAATGCATTTATTTCAAGTTTTAGCAATCAGGAGCCCGCCTGGAGAACAGAGGCATTTATTTTAAGTTTTAGCAATTAGGAGGCCGCCTAGAGAACAGAGGTATTCATTTTAAGTTTTAGCAATCAGGAGCCTGCCTGGAGAACAGAGGCATTTATTTCAAGTTTTAGCAATCAGGAGCCCGCCTGGAGAACAGAGGCATTTATTTCAAGTTCTAGCAATCAGGAGCCTGATTGGAGAATAGAGGCATTTATTTCAAGTTTTAGCAGTCAAGAGCCCGCTTGGAGAACAGAGGCATATATTTCAAGTTTTAGCAGTCAGGAGCAAGCCTGGAGAACAGAGTCATATATTTCAAATTTTAGCAATCAGGAGCCCGCCTGGAGAACAGAGGCATATATTTCAAGTTTTAGCAGTCAGGAGCCCGCCTGGAGAACAGAGGCATATATTTCAAGTTTTAGCAGTCAGGAGCCCGCCTGGAGAACAGAGGCATATATTGCAAGATTTTAGCTGTCAGGAGCCTGCCTGGAGAACAGAGGCATGCATTTTCAAGTTTTGAAGTCGGGAGCCAGCCCGTATAACAAAGGTATATATTTTCAAGTTTTGAAGTCGGGAGCCCGCCCGTATAACGGAGGCACATATTTTCAAGTTTTGAAGTCGAGAGCCAACACGTATAATGGAGGCATATATTTTCAAGTGTTAAAGTTGGGAGCCCTCCCTGAGAACAGAGGCATGTATTTTCAAGTCTTGAAGTCGGGAGCCCGCTCGTATAACAGAGGCATATATTTTCAAGTTTTGAAATCGGGAGCCTTCCCGTATAACAGAGGCATATCTTTTCAAGTTTTGAAGTCGGGAGCCCGCCCGTAGAATAGAGGCATATGTTTTCAAGTTTTGATGTTGGGATCCCGCCTGTATAACAGAGGCATATGTTTTCAAGTTTTGAAGTCGGGAGCCTGCCCGTATAATAGAGGCATATGTTTTCAAATTTCGAAGTCGAGAGCCCGCCCGTAGAACAGAGGCATATGTTTTCAAGTTTTGAAGTCGGGAGCCTGCCCGTAGAACAGAGGCATATATTTTCAAGTTTTGAAGTCGGGAGCCTGCCCGTAGAATAGAGGCATATATTTTCAAGTTTTGAAGTCGGGAGCTCGCCCGTAGAACAAAGGCATGTATTTTCAAGTTTTGAAGTCGGGAGCTCGCCCGTACAACAGAGGCATGTATTTTCAAGTTTTGAAGTCGGGAGCCTGCCCGTATAACAGAGGCATGTATTTTCAAGTTTTGAAGTCAGGAGCGCGCCCGTATAACAGAGGCATATATTTTTAAGTTTTGAAGTCGGGAGCCCGCCCATATAACAGAGGCATATTTTTTCAAGTTTTGAAGTCGGGAGCCCGCCCATAAAACAGAGGCATACATTTTCAAGTGTTGAAATCGGGAGCCTGCCCGTATAACAGAGGCATATATTTTCAAGTGTTGAAGTCGGGAGCCCCCCGTATAACAGAGGCATATAGTTTCAAGTGTTGAAGTTGGGAGCCCGCCCGTATAACAGAGGCATATATTTCCAAGTTTTGAAGTCGGGAGCTCGCCCGTATAACAAAGAATGCATTTTCAAGTTTTGAAGTCGGGAGCCCGCCCGTATAATAGAGGCATATATTTTCAAGTGTTGAAGTTGGGAGCCCGCCCGTATAACAGAGTCATATATCTCCAAGTTTTGAAGTCGGGAGCTCGCCCGTATAACAAAGAATGCATTTTCAAGTTTTGAAGTCGGGAGCCCGCCCGTATAATAGAGGCATATATTTTCAAGTGTTGAAGTCGGGAGCCCGCCGGTATAACAGAGGCATATATTTCCAAGTTTTTAAGTCGGGAGCCCGCCTGTATAATAGAGGCATGCATTTTCAACTTTTGAAGTCGGGAGCCTGCCCGCATAATCGAGGCATATATATTTGCAAGTTTTGAAGTCGGGAGCCCGCCCGTATAACAGTGGTATACATTTTCATGTTTTGAAGTTGGGAGCCCGTCCGTATAACAGAGGAATACATTCAAGTTCAGCAGTCTGAAGGAAAGGAAAAACATATCAGTTTACAATTCAAAGCGGCAACAATGGATTTCGCCGAGAGGATACAAGACAACAAGGCAATAGGATACAAGAGCAAGTTTGAAGATTTAGATAGTATTTCTGTAAATTCATAGATCATAGCTAGTTTAGCTTCTTTTTATTTTGACCTGGTGTAATAAGGGAGGTCGGCAAGCAGTAGTAGCAGCAGCAGCAACAGTGAAATCACAAATCCATGGTAGTCCCAGCTACCAAAACTTCCAAAACTACACTGACCTGATTCCTTTGTAGCCAAGGATATGTAGGCAATCTCTGAAGCAGGGTTCGGTCAGACGTTTTTCAAAATGCTTCTCATGGAATGCCAAGCAGGCAAAAATCTCTCAATTGCTCATTTATCTTTGCCCGAAAACCGTTCGTATCTCCGAGCAAAGAGGGGTTGCTGTGAGCACGTGATTTTTGCCTTGCTTGAACTATTCCTATAGAATTCTTAAAATTAAGATTTTTCTTTTATTATTTGAATTTTAGGGAATTAATTGCATGATTTTGCCTTTTGTGTGCATTTTTAGTTGTCAAAAAATAATAAATTTTTTTACTTACATTGAGAACCCAGTTCTAGATTTTTAGATTAATTAACATCATTGAAAATAAGAGAAAATAATTAAAAATAGTCTTTTGTATTGTTTACTTTTAATTTTGATTTTTCTTTAAGCTTTCTTTTAAAATTAGGATTTGTTTAATTTTTGAGAATTGATTAGTTTTAATTTTAGAATTAAATCAGGTTTGTCCATTTTTAATTTTTGTATTTAACAAAATTCAAAAAAAATAGAAGATAGAAGAAGAAAAAGAAAAGAAAAATAAATAAAAGAAAAGAGTTAATTAAAATGAGATAAGAGAAAAGGAAACATGCCAGCCCAACTAAAATAACCCAACCCCCGCCTGTCCAGCCCAAAGCCCCAACCCAGTTCGGTCCAGAGACACCCAAAACGGCGTCGTTTTATAGGAACCAATCCTGGCCATTCATCTTTCATCATCCAACGGATGAGAACTAACGAGGTTCATAATATATAAATGTCGGAATGGAACCCCACCCCCCTAAACTCGTCTCTCCTCACCCGAGCATTCACCAGATATCACCCTCTCCGTCTCCGCCGCCTGCCGTCCCCGAAAATTGCCCACGGCGGTGGCGAGTCACCAAACCACCCCAAATTTACACCCCATGCTCCTCTCCTTCTCCCCTTTCCATATCATGGCCATTTTCCCTCAAAGATAAACCAAACCCTTTGAATCATCAAAATCTCGGCCAAAAACCCTACCTCTTCCAAATCCGACTAAAATTATACCCTACAGTCTCCTTGACCTCCTCATTCCGAAACCCAAACCAAAACCTTTCAAATCTAAGTAAAACTTCACAAATTTTGGATCTAGGGTTTGAAGAGTCTGGACCTCTTTGGGTTTTCAATGTTTGGGTTGATTTCAGTTGACGTTGATTGATTAGTAATGGCCAAAAAGACATATAACATCAACGGGTTCAAAATCGGTCAGATTAAAGCTCAAATCAGGGAGTTCTTCTTAAATTTCTTTCTCTTTTCAATTTGTAGATTTTCCCTTTGTATGCCTTAGTTTTCTGATTGTTTTTGTTTGATTTTATTCATCTTAGTATTTCAATTCTTTTAGTATTGATTTAGGGTTTGCTTGGCTCTTATTTTTGTCATTTTAATTTGACTGAAAACATACAATTCCTGTTTAATTACTTGGTTCTATTAGTTAATACTTCTGCCCATGTGGATTTTTTGCATTTGATTGAATTCTTCTCATACTAATGCCGTTGAATGTTGATTATTCCTTAATTTGTTTGATAATGGTAGTTTGCAATCTGAAAACCAATAGTTAGCTAGTGTTAAGATTTGGGTTGGGATTTGTTTAGCTGATTAATTTTCAGAACTTTAGTTTAACCACAGTTAGTTAGAGAGGCTAGGATAATTAACATAATGTTGGTAATTTTAGGAACAATTCAGGGGTACTGTAGGTATTTTACTTAAGGGACATTGTAATGACAGGGAATGGAACTCCCTAGAAGGTTCTAGATAGGGTTCAAAACAGACTTTTAGAAAGTTAGTGGCTATAACTTGAGAAAGAGGTCAGGAAATAAAGGACTAAGTGAGTAAAATTGAAAATTAAAAGAGGGACTAAGGTGTAAAGTTGAAAATCTGAAAGATCCCTAGGCTTTGCCTATAAAAAGGCATGCTTGGTGCCTTCACTTACAAGGTTTGAATATCTGAAAATTCCACCCAAAAAGCATTCTACAAGTTTCCCAGATCTGAAATTTGAAATTGAAAACTCCAAAACCAAATCTGAAAGTCTAAAGTTCCTTAGATCTTAGTTTCTTCAGAAAACCAAAATATAGCAGAAAAAACTAAAAAACTGTGTTATTAGAGTTTCTACTTAGGATTAGTTTGGATTTCAGCTTTCAAATCAAATTCTCGTTTCACAAAGGGTGAAAAATGGCTTGAGTATCCTTTAAAGTTTCATTGGTTCAAGTTCAGAAATTTCTGGGTTAATTGCAAGTTTGTTTTGGGTTCAATCAAATCTATTGCGTGTGTTTGTTGGTTTTAAAGTTCTGAAAATCATTTCCTGGGTTTTGATACTGTTTGCTGGATTGTACACCTGATTTTGATGTACATCATAAGCTGAAAGCGAAATGAAGTTGATACTAGATTTATTGTAGATTCTGATTATTTTAATGCCTACTGTATTTCCTCATCATTAATCTTGATTGTAAAAGGACTACATGGACTGTATTTGACATTTGGATTGTGTATCATTAGTTTTTGAGTGCATTTGGGTTATAGCTGCTAGTTATTTGTTAGTAGGAAAAACATCAGCTTAGTTCGAAAGATTAAAGTCAGAAATGATAAGAACCTAAAGTTGGTTTTTAGAATCAAACACTGAAATTCATATGGACGTTAAGTTTATAGTTAACACGTGAGTGTCAGTTTTAATTTCAGTATTTCTGGTTCTGAGATCAGAGGATAAACGTTTAAATCTGTGAAGTTTGTTTGTTGAGTTTGATAGTTCAATTTAGTTAGTAATTACTTTTGTCCAATCATTGCCTTCTGAATATTGTAGTAATATGTTTAGTTAGACATAATCTGAGCATGAAACTGGAATCAAAACAATCAGAATCCCGTCGATTTGAGTAGGTGTACATTGCTTTCCCTTGTTACAAAATTATTGAATACATTTAGAACAACTTGAAGTAACTTCAGTGGTTTTTTTTTTTGTTTTTACTTGAAAACAAAAGTATTGAATACACTTCAACAGCCTATTTCAAGCAGGTTGGGCCTCGGTTCCCTTGACGCACGACCCATGTAAAGTTCTGACTCCTTTTCGTTTGGGTCTGGGCCAAGGCCCATGATTGACCAGTTTGTTTTGTGTAGACCTGAGGTTGCAAGTCCTTTTCTTTGGGCTTATCTCGGAGCCCAATGGCTTGAATTTAGTTCAGAACTATCTCTTGACTTGCATTAGGCCAGCAACAAATTAAATGGGCCTTTTGGAGACATTGCTCAATAGAAAAATCATAGACCTTCTAGGATATCCTTTAAAATAAAACGAGGTGCGCCGTGCCAAATAAAATCACAAATAGCGTGGCCCTCTTAATTGTTTTCTAAAAATATGTAGATCTCGGGATGTGCCATTTAGCGAATTTCATGGCTTCCTGCAAAGTTAATAATGCGCTAGTTGCTTTAGGTTCAACATTTAATAATACTCCCTTCCTAAACTCGGGTGCACATTTATGTGACCCAAATCCAAATCCCAACGGAGTTGAAATATGTCAAAAGCCACGGGTACATTTATGTGACATGGTTCGAGATGTGTTTTCACGACGTTGCAATTCTCTTTAAAAGTTAATAATAAAGCGGTTTAAAGTCAAAAAGCACATATATTAAAACATGTATTAAAATAAGATACTTAGCCATTTATAACAGTTTAAGCGACCGTGCTAGAACCACAGAACTCGAGAATGCCTAACACCTTCTCCCGGGTTAACATAATTCCTTACTCGGATTTCTAGTTCGCGGATTGTTAAACAGAGTCAATTCTTCCTCGATTCGGGATTCAACCGGTAACTTGGGACGTCATTAATATCCCAAGTGGTGACTCTGATTTTTTTATTAAATAATAAATCCCGTTTCGATTGTCCTTTAATTGGAAAAACTCATTTACACCCTTGCGAGTGTAGGTAAAAAGGAGGTATGACAGGCACTCAATTTATTGGGTTGTGGACTGTGGATGATTACTCCAATTAGTTATTATGGACCTTTGAAAGGTTATTAGCCTAGTTCAATGCGATCAAAATTAGCTTGAGGTCTGTGGATGGATCCAAATGTGAATATGTGCTCTATATCAGGCCAGTTGTGTTTGTTTCAGTAATGCGCTCCTTATGGTAGAGTAGTTAGGGTGTTATTTCATCGTCAGATATTTTATGTAATGATTCATTGCGCTGTGGGAATTGTGAGACAACTTGGGAAATTGCTTATATGTAGAGATTTCCGCGTAGAGATGATGTTATATGGGCAGAATGGCTCTTGAGGTTCAGATCGTATATCACGCCTCAGTTGTTCTTGAGTTTTGTATCCTATGTCACTATATGTCTCCCTAGGGATAGTATTGGCACTTAGTGTGCTTGTGACCGATATTCGGTATCTCGTTGTAATGAGCAATTTAGCTCGGTGTGTATCTCCTAATGTGAGTTTTATGTGCGGATCGAGATGCACGCTGTAACAATGTGACGATAATTACAGTCCCTTATATTCTATTCTACGTGTTTTGTTTCCCCATTTTTTTAGGAAAGTTCATATTAGTTGCATGATTTGAGTAGTCCCTTCCAGATTTCATTTTCCTTATGTATCACGTTCGAGTTGGTAGCCTATTGGTACGTTGTGGCATCATATGAGACTTTTGGTCATGTCAGGGGTGACTTGTTGCCTGAGCAGTTCGCACAGAGTAAGCTAAGGTTACTGGATCTTGGACTAGTGCAATTTGATATATGAAATATACGAAGGAGCAAAGACCATTACTTTATTTAGAAAGAGGTGATGGTTCTTAACAGGAGTATAGACCCTATGAATCATTGATTCTGCAGTTGGTTATGAATTTCTACGCATCCCTTTCGTCATGGCAGCATTCCGAGAACTAGAACATGACTTATATATGTCGTGGGGTGCATTGTGAGTACCATATTCGGGAAATGACGACTATTATGATCAAAGAGTGTTATTATGGTCTTTTGAATAATGGGGTACATGGTGTGAATTCAGCAGGGGTTTGCATTCATGTTCTGGTACAGCGTGTGGTGATTGATACGGTGATCATATATTGGAAGCGGGCATGGCAGAGAATTTCGAATAGTGAAACTGGGATCCAAGGTTTACTTGCCTAAATGAAAGAGGTTATCTTTAGATTTGATCGAGGTGATGTGGCCAACTGAGTTGTGGTATCACAGATAGGTGCACGAGGTATTAAGAAGTGATTCCGGGAAACCCCAGCACAGTTCCTAGCACGTTCGAGGATGAACGTATGTTTAAGTGGGAGAGGATGTAATGACCTAACCGGTCATTTTGAGCCCTAGCGCGCCATTCAGTAGTTCGAGGCCATGAGCACCTTAAATTCAGGTATTATGACTTGTACGCATGGTCAGAATGAAATTTCAGGAAGTTCGGAGTTGATTTGGAGTGGAATTCTCATTACGGAAGCTTTAAGTTGAAAGAATTGACTAGGATTGGATTTTTTAGTAAACCATATCGAAATTGGGATTTGAAGGTTCCAGCATGTTCGTATGATGATTTCGGATTTGGGCGCATGCCAGATCGGGTTTTGGGTAACCCGGTAGAGTTTTGACGCCAATATGGATGTTAGCATTTTGGAAGAAATTTTATAAGTTTGGGTTAAATTGCATTTCAATGTTATCGATATCCTTTTGGGATTCCGATTCTGGGAGTAGCTTCGTATGGTGATTCTGGAGTTGGCAGCGTGACCGGAAGTGAATTTGGATGTCCGTGGAGCATTTTGGAGCCATTTCGCTAAGGATAGAAATTTGAAGGTTTTTGAGAGGTTTGATCGGAGGTGGACTTTTTGATATCGGGGTCGGAATCTGATTCCTAAAGTTGGAGTAGGTCCGTAATGTCTAATATGACTTGTGCGCAAAATTTGAAGTCAATCGGACGTGATTTGATAGGTTAAAACAACGAAAGTAGAAGATTGAGATTCTAAAGTTCGTAAAGCTTGAATTGGAGGTTGATTCGTGGTTTTAGCATTGTTTGATATGATTTGAGGCCTTGAGCAAGTCCGTAATGTGTTTTGGGACTCGTTCGTATGATTGGATAGGGTCCCAGGAGCGGTTAAGGGACCACAGGTGCGAAAAGTGCTGGAGACAGAGAGTATTTTAAAATTCGGGATTTGGCCATTTTCTCTCATATTTTCTTGGATTTGGTGATTCTTGGAGGGTTTCAAGAGGGGATATTCATCATCAACAAAAAGGTAAGCTAATCCCACCAATCTTGAGTTAAATATATCTATTATGTATGGATTTTAGCATGTAAATTTTTAGAAATTTGGGGGTTTGAGAAAAACCTATAAAAATGATATTCTTGGAATTTGACCACGTCGCATGTATGATTCACGAGCGGGGTAATAGATGCATCTATTGTTCGGGCTGCTCAACCCTTGGCAGTGCACATTCTACATTTATGTTGGACCAGGCCATACGACCTCGTCATGATTTGCGCATGTTTGAATTGCTTGTCTTGAGATTTGTTGATATCGTCATCTGCTCTCCCAGACTTGAGAAAATTATTAATTAATGAATTATGAGTCTGGAGACTTTAAATAAAGAGGAATTTTTACCTTTTTTTAGTAATTCGTTTGAATCTACTGTTGTTCTTAAGAAATTTGCGAGTCATCGCTTTAACACTATTATTACTTGACCATTAGTAAGTGCCGAAGTTGCCATCTCGTCTCTGCTTCTTTGAGATTAGGCGGGATACTTACTGAGTACATGTTGTTTTTGTACTCATACTACACTTCTGTGCATTTTTGTTGCACAGGCACATGCATCTCTAGTGGCCTAGTGGGCGTAGCAGCAGGGTTGACACGGAGACTAGGTGAGCTGTATTTCCTCGAGGCGACCCGCAGCTAGTATAGTCTCTCTCAGGATTTTATTTATTTTCTGTCCAATTGTATTCCGTGCAACACAGGTGTTGCACTTTATTCGATTTTTTTTAGAAATTGCTCATGCGCTTGTGACACCAGGTTCTGGGATGGTTATGAAGTATTTTGTATTGATTGCTTATCATTTAATTTAAATTGAAGTGAATTATCTTTTTAATTAGTAAATTTGAAGGAAAATTATAGATTTGAAGAGTATTTAAAACGAGAATTTAATTAAGTATTTTCGTTGGCTTGCCTGATAGCGGTGTCCGGCGCCATCACGAACTTAGTGGATTTTGGGTTATGACAATAGGGGCTGAAATTTGGTTGCCCATAATTTAGGTGGACCTTTGTACCTGTGGCTTCTAGAAGCTCTGAGAGTTCTCAGAGCCATTTGGATTGCTCCATTGAAATCCTGGATGTTTATGTGCCATTGGACTTCCAAATGGGTACTGCTTGTAACCGATTGCATTGACTTGTTTATCATTTTGATTGATTGCTTGGCATTCATAATTCAGATGGTTTCCTCTACACATATCACAAGCCTCAGACTGGCTTGATTGTTTTGCATTCACTATGAAAAGATTTAAATTTTTGTGCCAAAGAAATGATATGTTGTGTTAGTATGTTTAAAGAATCAACTTGATTTACCGTAGCGGCCTTTTTGATGATTACACGCTCAGATGGACATGGAATGGCATTTTCAGAAATTTCATTCAATAACTGCAATGCTTCTTCTGTTGGTTTTCCCATCACAGAACCTCCTGCAGCTGAAACCATCCCGACACAGCCCATACCGGGGTGTCACAAGTCACGAGCGTCTAAGATAACAAATCTCTCAAATATAACCAAGAATATCAACACTAGAATGGAAAGTAAAGATATAGATAGAGAGGAGCTCCAGGCTGCAAATGCCAGCAGCTACCTAAAGTGTCCTCGAAGATTCGCCTGAGCTAGGACGAGTCAATACTTGGGAGTGGGACTGCTATGCCTGAATCTGCACACACGGTGCAGGGAGTAATGTGAGTACTATGACCCAGTGAGTAATAAATATAATAATGGCTGAAAGCAAGAAAACACACGAAAGCACAAAGTAATCTATACAGAAGCAATAAAATAACTTAAAACAGTAAACCAATGAAGTAATCAAGTAAAAATCCCTTTTAACATGTAAAATAGGTAATTTGAAAGGTAAATAACAAATAGGAATCCGCCCCTCGGACACAATATCAATCTCTTATAACAGTATCAGCCCCTCGGGCTCACTCTTAGAACAGTATTAGCCCCTCGGGCTCACTCTCAGATCACAATGGGTATCCGCGCTCACTATGGGTGTGCAGACTCCGGAGGGGCCCCTTACGGCCCAGGCGCTATATCAAGCCACCTGGTGGCATCAACTCTCGGATCTCAACCTCACATCACTCAAGCCACCTCGTGGTGTATAAATGTATCTCATACCCTCAGCCTCATACCACTCAATATATCCTCATATCTAGCCCTCGGCCGCACTCAGTCCGAAAATCATCACAAGCCCCTCGGGCATTAGTAAAACAATAGTTCTCAGCCCAAAGCATCATTTAGAAATATCAACTAAGTTTCAAAACTGAGTGAAAGTGGTTGAGTTGTAAAACAGTGGAAAAACAACAGGACTTAATTCAAGTAATAAGTCAATACAGTGATAAAAATCCCCGAAGGGTTCAATTAGTTGGCACGAAGCCCAAATATGGCAATCAGCCCAAATCATGATGATAACAAATAAGTTTCAGTCAAATCGCGGTAAAATCATCAATCGGGATGGACCATGTCATAATCCCCAATAGTAAACGACCCCACGCTCATCATCAAGCGCATGTCTCACCTCAATATAGCACTACGATGTGCAAATCCGGGGTTTCAAAACCTCAGGACATAAATCACAATCATTACTCACCTCGAATCGGCTAAATCTCTATCTCACGATGCCTTTTCCCCTCAAATCGGCGTCCACGCACGTCGAATCTATCCAAACTCAGAATGAATACGTTATAATATGCCAACGGAACAAAGCCCAAGTGAAAACAATCGAAAAATGTCAAAAACTCCGAAATTAGCAAAACCCGACCCCCAGACCCACTTCTCGAAACTCAAAATTTTTTAAATCATTAGATTCCTTATCACCCCACGAGTCTATGCATATAAAGAACACCAAAATCGGAGTCCAAATGACCTCTCAAATCCCAAATCAAAAATCCAAAATTCCAAGCCCTAATTCTTCCATTTTTATTCAAGTTTCCATGAATTTCTAGATAGATTTCGCAATAGAATCACGTTTTACGTTCAAAAATCTTACCTCCAATCAATTCCCCTTAAATCCCTCTTTAACCGCCTTCAAACATCTCTCAAAATGCATAGCTATGGAGGAAACATGACTCAAAATTGTGGATGAAATGTTTTAAAACATTCTGCCCAAGTCCGACCCTTCCTTCTTTGCGAACGCGGTCAAACTCTCGCGTTCGCGAAACACAACCTTGCATTGACCCAATTTTACTCTATACGAACGCGACGCACTGGTCGCGAACGTGATGCCTCAGATCTCAGACCTACACGAACGCGAGACCCTAGGTGCGAACGCGAAGAACCATCACCACTGGACCGCAACACCTTATACGCAAACGCGAAGCACACTTTCTTAGCCTTCTGTTAACGCGATCCCTCAAATGTGAATGCGGAGGCTTAAATTCCTGCCTTCCAAATTCCTTCTATGCGATTGCGATTGCGATTGCGACCCACTCTATGCAAACGCGAAGGGTTAATTTCTGCAACACCTGAATTCCCAAAATCTGCAACTTTTAAACTTCAAAATGGTCTAATTGACCATCCGAATACGAGGCCCCCGGGACCTCAACCAAAAGTACCAACACATCCTAAAACATCATTCAAACTTGTTCCAATCATCAAAACACCTTAAAAAACACCGAATCCACAAATTCACATCGAATTCAAGCCTAAGTTTTCTAAAAATTTCTGAAACACGCTTTTGATTAAAAACCCAACCAAACCACGTCTGAATGACCTAAAATTTTGCACACACATCCCAAATGACCTAAGAAGCTACAACAATTCTCGGAATTCCATTCCGACCTTTGGATCAAAATCTCACCTACTAATCGGAAATCGCCAAAATATCAACTTCGCCAATTCAAGCCTAATTCCACTTTGGACCTCCAAAACCAATTCCGATCACGCTCCTAAGTCAAAAATCACCTCCCAAAGCTAATCGAACCATCAAAACTCACATCCGAGCCCTCTAACTCATACGTCATTATCCAATTGACTTTTCCAACTTGAACCTTCTTAAAAGAGACTAAGTGTCTCATTCATTACCAAATCCACTCCGAACGCAACTAGTCAACTTGATCACATAAAATGCGAGTAACGAAGCATAAAGAAGTAGAAATGGGGTAAATGGAGTGGTAACTCATGAGACGACTGGCCGGGTCGTCACATCCTCCCAACTTAAACAAATGTTTGTCCTCGAACAAGTTAAGAAACATACCTAAAGCCTCAAATACGTGATGATATCTGCTCCGCATCTCCCTCTCTGTATCCCAAGTAGCCTCCTCCACGGGTCGACCTCTCCACTACACCTTCACCGAAGCTAATTCCTTTGACCTCAACTTCTGAACCTGACACTCAAAAATGGTTGTTGGCTCTACATCATAAGTCAAATCACCCTCCAACTAAGCCGTACTGAAATCCAGAGCATGGGACGGGTCTCCAATATACTTCCGGAGCATAGAAACATGGAAACCCGATTGCACACTCGACAAGCTGGGTGGCAAGGCAAGCTTATAAGCCACCTCCCCAATCCTCCAAAGTACCTCAAAAGGCCCAATAAATCGCTGACTCAACTTTCCTTTCTTTCCGAATCTCATAATTCCCTTCATGGGCGAAACCTTCAACAGGACCTTCTCATCAACCATGTAGGACACATCTCGATCCTTCCGATCCGTATAACTCTTCTGCCTTGACTGCGCCGTACGAAATACCTCCTGAATTACCTTCACTTTATCTAAAGCATCCTGAACCAAATCTATACCCAATAGCCTAGCCTCGTCGGGCTCGAACCAACCAACTGGAGATCTACAATGCCTCCCGCACAAAGCCTCATATGGAGCCATTTGAATACTCGACTGATAGCTGTTGTTATAAGCAAACTCTGCAAGCGATAGAAACAGATCCCATGACCCTCCGAAATCAATAACACAGGCGTGTAGCATATCCTCCAATATCTAAATGGTGCGCTCGGACCGCCCGTCTGTTTGAGGGTGAAAAGCTGTGCTCAACTGCATTGAGTACCCAACTCTCGCTGAATAGACTTCCAAAACTGGGAAGTAAACTGAGTGCCCCGATCTGATATGATGGAAACTAGGACACCATGTAACAGAACAATCTCCCGAATATATATCTCTGCCAGCCGCTCTGAAGAATAAGTAGTATAGATAGGAATGAAGTGCGCGAACTTGGTCAGACTGTCTACAATCACCCAAAAAGCATCGAACTTCTTCAAAGTACGTGGGAGTCCAGTAATATAGTCCATAGTGATCCTCTCCCACTTCCACTTGGGAATAACCATTTGTTGAAGTAAGCCACCCGGTCTCTGATGCTCATATTTCACCTACTAACAATTGAGACGCCGAGCTACAAACCCCACAATATCTTTCTTCATTCTCCACCATTAGTAATGTTGTCTAAGATCCTGATACATCTTTGCAACACCCGAATAAATGGAATATCGCGAGCTATGGGCCTCCTCCAATATCAACTCCTGAAGCCCATCCACATTGGGCACACAAATACAGCATTTTATCCTCAACACTCCATCATCACTAATGGTCACATCCCTAGCATTATCATGATAAATTCTATCCCTAAGGACAAGCAAATGCGGATCATCATACTGGTGCTCTCTGATGCGATCATATAACGAAGATCGAGAAACTACACAAGCCAACACCCGACTGGGTTTAAAAATATCCAACCTAACAAACCGATTGGCCAAAGCCTGATCATCAACCGCAAGACGTCTCTCCCCAATTGGAATGTATGCCAAACTCCCCATACACACTGCCTTCAGCTTAAAGCATCGTCCATCACATTGGCCTTTCCCGGATGGTACAATATAGTGATATCATAATCCTTAAGCAACTCCAACCATTTTCGCTATCTCAACTTAAGATCCTTTTGCTTGAACAGATGCTGAAGACTGCGAGGATTAGGGAATACCTCTCAAGACACGCCATACAAGTAATACCTCCAAATCTTCAATGCATGAAATATGGCAGCCAACTCTAAATCATGAACGGGGTAGTTCTTCTCATGGGGCTTCAACTGACGAGAAGCATATGCAATAACTCTACCCTCCTGCATCAACACACAACCAATCCCTACTCTCAAAGCATCACAATACATTGCATATGAACCTGAAGCTCATGGCAAAACCAATACTGGAGCTCTGGTCAAAGCTATCTTGAGCTTCTGAAAGCTCTCCTCACACTCGTTCGACCATACAATGGACCACCCTTCTGGGTCAACTTGGTCAAGGGCGATGCGATAGATGAGAATCCCTGAACAAACCTTCGATAGTAGCCTGGTAAACCAAGAAAACTACAAATCTCCGTAGCTAAGGACGGTCTGGGCCAACTCTGCACCGCCTCTATTTTCTTTAGATCAACCTGAATCCTCTCACTGGACACCACATGTCCCAAGAATGTCACTGAGATGAGCCAAAACTCACACTTGGAGAACTTTGCATAAAGCTTCTCATCTCTCAATCGCTGCAACACAAACCTCAAATGCTCCGCCTGCTCCTCCTGACTACGCGAATATACCAGAATATCATCAATGAAGACTATAACAAACGAATCAAGATAAGGTCGGAACACACTTTTCATCAGATGCATGAACGCTGCTGGGGCATTGGTCAGCCCAAAAGACATAACCAAGAACTCATATGACTATATCTGATCTTGAAGGCTATCTTGAGAATATCTGAATCCCTGATCTTCAATTGGTGATAACCCGAACGGAGATCAATCTTGGAGAACACCCTCGCTACCTGATGATGGTCGAATAAATCATCAATACGAGGCAGAGGATACTTGTGCTTAATTGTTACCTTGTTCAATTGCCTATAATCGATGCACATTCTCATAGTGCTATCCTTCTTCTTCACAAATAGAAATGGCGCACCCCAAGATAACACACTAGGGCGGATAAAGCCCTTATTTTGGAGTTCCTGAAGCTTCTCCTTTAACTCCTTCAACTCTGCTGGTGCCATACGATATGGAGAAATAGAAATGGGTTGAGTGCCCGACAACAGGTCAATACCAAAATCAATATCCCTATCTGGCGACATGCCCGACAGATCTGCAGGAAATAAATCAGGAAAGTCACTCACAACTGGGACAGAATAAATACTGGGAGCCTCAGCTCCAACATCCCTTACAAAGACAAGATACAAGAGACAACCCTTCCCAACTATACGCTAGGCTTTCAAGAAAGAAATCACTCTACTCAGAACATAGTCAGTCACACCACGCCACTCGATCTGCGGTGCACCTAGCATAGCCAAAGTGACTTTCTAAGCATGACCGTCTAGAATAGCCCGACATGGAGATAACCAATCCATGCCCAAAATGACATCAAAATCCACCATACTTTGTAACAAAGATCAACTCGGATCTCCAAACCCCTAATAATCACCGCACATGACCGGTACACACGGTCTACAAAAATAGTATTGCCTACCGGGGTAGATACATGAACAGGTAAAGCAAGAAATTCTCGGGGCGTACTAAAATAATGAGCAAAGTACGAAGACACGTAAGAAATATTAGAACCGGGATCAAATAATACGGAGGCATCTCTGTGGCAGGCTGAAATAATAACTGAAATGACAACATCAGAGGCAATGGCATCGGATCTGCCTGGCATAGCATAAAAATGGGCCTGGCCGCCACCTAATCGACCTTCCCCTCTAGGGCGACCCCTGGCTGCCTGACCTCCACCTCTAGCTAATTGTGTGGGTGGTGAAGTAATTATAGCAGAAGTCAAGGGCTGACCCCTCTGCTGAGACGGGCTAGCAACACAACGAAGGCACTGCCTCCACATATGCCTAAACTCTATACACTCAAAACAATTCCTATTGGAGAAGGGGACTGAAGTGAACCCCTCACACCTGAGTGACTAGCGGATGCACTGGACATAGAAGAACCCTGAGCTGATGGGGAACGAGATGAACTCTGAGCTTAGAGGGCACTGAGTGAAGGCTGGCCCTACTGAGACCCACGATAACCATGACCTGAAGATGCCCCACGATACTCTAGACGAGTTGACTGAACAGGCTTGAAAGAACGACCTCTACCATGTTGGAACTGGACCCTCGAAAGAGCACCACTATAACTGCCTGATCTTTGAGGCTTCTTGGCCTCCTTCTCCTCTCGGTCCTGACGGTGAATCGTCTTAATCTCGCGAGCAATATCTACCACCTCCTTGAACGTAGCACCCAACACTCTCTCTTTAGTCATAATAATACAGAGGTGATAATTAAGGCCATCAACAAATCTCCTGATCCTCCCACGGTCTGTAGGAACCATACAGACGGCATGACGAGCCAACTTATAAAACCTCGACTCATACTGTGACACCATCATATCCTCCTGTCGCAGACACTCAAATTGTCTACTCAACTCTTCTCTGCGGGACTGCGGTACATACTTCTTCAAGAAGAGAGTGGAGAACTGCTGCAAAGTAAGGGGTGCTGCACCAAGCCGGCCTACGCCTCTCATACGCCTCCCACCAATTGAAGGTAGCCCCAAAAAACTAAAAGGTGGTAAATGCAACACCACTAGACTCAAGAATCCCTACTGTACGGAGCATCCGATGACACTTATCCAGAAAACCCTAGGCATCCTTGCCCTCAACATCACTGAATGACGGAGGCTAGAGTCTACCAAACCTCTCAAGATGACGCTGCTCATCATCCGGCATAACTGGTATAATGAACTGCTGAGTTGGTGCAACCGGCTGGGCTGGAGGTGTCTCCTGTGTCTATAGTCCCTGCACTACCTGCTCAGTTGTGCGAGCAGCGGGGGTCTGATTGCTTCCCCATCCTGTGAAGTGGCTGCTGCTGTGGTAGCTGAAACTGCCTGAGCCAGGCCAGTGCAAACTGTCAAGATCTGTGCCAAGGCCTCATGTAGACCTGGAATCACGATGGGCACAACTAGTTCCTGAACTGGTGCTACTGGAGCCTGATCCTGAGCTGGGGCAGCTGGTGGATCAACAAATGGTGCCCTCGATGCTCTACCTCTGTCACGACCACGACCGCATCCACAGCCTCTGGTGGCCTCAATGGGTGGCACTGGTGGTCATCCACCTCATCCGGTAGCTCGCGTCCTCACCATCTGTGATAGAATAGAATAACAGAAGTTTAGTTCTCGGATAAACAAGTTAGCATGACAAGAATTTCAAGAATATGAAGTTTTTTTCTAAAAGGTTCTGCAGCCTCTCGAGGATAAATACAGACGTCTCCGTACCGATCTGCGAGACTCTACTAAACTCGCTCATGACACGTAAAACCTAGTAACCTAGGCTTTGATACCAGCTTGTCACGACCCTAACCCCTAACCCGGTCGTGATGACGCCTCTTGTGAAGACAAGGCCAGCCGAACCAATGCAGCACACCTTTTAAAGTAGTTAATGATCATAAAATAGTATAAAGTATGATTTAAAAGTAATAAATTCGCGTAAACATAGATAACAATAAGGGGAAACCATCCCGACACAACCCAAACTGGGGTGTCACAAGTCACGAATGTCTAAGATAACAAATCTCTCAAATATAACTACATAATCTCAATACTAGAATGGAAACTAAAGATATAGATAGAGAGGAGCTCCGAGCTACGAACGCCAGCAACTACCTAAAGTCTCCTCGAAGATCCACCTGAGCTGGGATGAGTCAACACTCTGGAGTGGGACCTGCTATGCCTGAATCTGCACACACGATGCAGGGAGTAATGTGAGTACTCCGACCCAGTTAGTAATAAATATAAATAATGGCTGAAACCAGGAAAACACGCGAAAGCACAAAGTAATCTATACAGAAGCAGTAAAATTACTTAAAACAGTAAACGAATGAACTAATCAAGTAAAAATCCCTTTTAACAAGAAAAACAGGTAATTTGACAGGTAATAACAAATAGGAATCCACCCCTCGGGAACAGTATCAATCTCTCAGAACAGTATCAGCCCCTCGGGCTCACTCTCAAAACAATATCAGCCCCTCGGGCTCACTCTTATATCACAATGGGTATCCGCGCTCACTGTGGGTGTGCAGACTCTAGAGGGGCCCTTACGGCCCAAGCGCTATATCAAGCCACCTCGTGGCATCAACTCTCAGCTCTCGACCTCACATCACTCAAGCCACCTTGTGGTGTATAAATGTATCTCAGGACCTCGACCTCATATCACTAAGTATATCCTAACATCTGGCCCTCGGCCGCACTCATTCCAAAAATCATCACAAGCCCCTCGAGCATTAGTAAAACAATAGTTCTTAGCCCAAAATGTCATTTAAAAATATCAATTAAGTCTCAAAACTGAGTAAAAGTGGCTGAGTTGTAAAATAGTGGAAAAACAATAGGACTGAGTTTAAGTAATAAGTCAATACAATGATAAAAATCCCCGTAGGGTTCAAATAATTGGCACGAAGCCCAATTATGGCAATCAGCCTAAATCATGAAGATAACAAATAAGTTTCAGTCAAATACACGGTAAAATCATCAATCGGAACGGACCATGTCACAATCCCCAATAGTAAACGACTCCACGCTCATCATCAAGCGCGTGTCTCACCTCAATATAGCACTACGATGTGCAAATCCGGGATTTCAAACCCTCAAGACATCATTTGCAATCATTACTCACCTCGAATTGGCTGAAACTCTAGCTCGCGATGCCTTTTCCCCTCAAATTGGCCTCCACGCATGTCGAATCTATCCAAAATCAGAACGAATATGTCACAATATACTAAGGTAACAAAGCCCATGCGAAAACAATCGAAAAATGTCAAAAATCCCAAAATTAGCAAAACTTGAGCCTCGGGTTCACTTCTCGAAACTCAAAATTTTTTATATCATTAGATTCCTTATCACCCCACAAGTCTATGCATGTAAAGAACACCAAAATCGGAGTCCAAATGACCCCTCAAATACCAAATCAAAAATCCAAAATTCCAAGCCCTAGTTCTTCCATTTTTGTTCTAGTTTCCATGAATTTATAGATAGATTTCATAATAGAATCATGTTTTAGGTTCAAAAATCTTACCTCGGCGTACCTTTTGCATGATGGGTCAGCGGGGAAATGGGAACAGCGGCTTAAGCCATTAGGTGTAGGCGCTTTCCAGAGGTGGAATCTTCTAATTCTTCCAATCAATTCTCCTTTAATCCCTCTTTAATCACCTTCAAAAACCTCACAAAATGCTCAGCTATGGAGGAAAAATGACTTAAAATCGTGGATGAAATGTTTTCATACATTCTGCCCAGGTCTGACCTTTCCTTCTTCGCGAACGCGGTCAAACTCTCGCGTTTGCGAAGCACAACCTTGCATTGACCCAATTTAACTCTATGAGAAAGCGACACACTGGTTGTGAATGCGATGCCTCAGATCTCATACTTACGTGAATGTGAGACCCTAGGTGCGAACGCGAAGAACCATCACCACTGGACCCCAACTCCTTATACGTGAACGCGAGCAGGGCCATGCGAACGCGAAGCACAATTTCTTAGCCTTCCGCGAACGCGAGCCCTCAAACGCGAACGCAAAGGCTTAAAATCCTGCCTTCCAAATTCTTTCTACGCGATCGCGACCCACCCTACGCAAACACGAAGGGTTAATTTCTGCAACACCTAAACTTCCAAAATCTGCAACTGTTAAACTTCAAAAATGGTCCGATTGACCATCCAAAACTCACTCGAGGCCCCCGGGACCTCAACCAAAAGTACCAACACATCCTAAAACCTCATTCAAACTTGCACCAATCATCAAAACACCTCAAACAACACCAAGTCCACCAATTCACATTGAATTCAAGCCTAAGTTTTCTAAAAACTTTCGAAACACGCTTTTGATAAAAAATACAACCAAACCACGTCCGAATGACCTAAATTTTGCACACACATCCCAAATGACATAACGAAGCTATATCAATTCTCGTAATGTCATTCCGACCCCCGGATCAAAATCTCACCTACTAACCGAAAATCACCAAAATATCAACTTCGCCAGTTCAAGCCTAATTCCACTTCAGACCTCCAAAACCAATTCCGGTCATGCTTATAAGTCACAAATCACTTCTCAAAGCTAATTAAACCATCGAAACTCACTTCCGATCCCTCTAACTCATAAGTCAACATTCAGTTGACTTTTCCAACTTAAACCTGCTTAAAAGAGACTAAGTGTCTCATTTCTTATCAAATCCACTCCGAACGCAACTAATCAACTTGATTACATAAAACACGGATAATGAAGCATAAAAAAGTAGAAATGGGAAAAACAAAGCAGTAACTCATGAGACGACTAGCCGGATCGTCACACTTTATTTCAACTAATTTGAACTCTTTTACTTTATTTTGTCACAAAATTAAAAATTACAAAATAGTATTTTTATTCATTTATTTATTTATCTAATTATATAAAATAGTTTCACTTTTAATTTTAATTTTACTTTAATCAATTGGAATTGAGTTCGTAATTTTGTAGTTTTTATTTTCGGAGCTAATAATTTTAGTCTACTTGAGTAAAAGGGCCACTTTTAAAGGTATATTTGGCCAAGTGTGGCCCGATTCGGATCTAGCCCATAATCCTAGGACCAATACTACTAACCTAACCCTAAAATCCTAAATAAAACCTAGATCTCTACACTTTATAAAAAGAGCCATTTTCTGAAAATGGGGACAAACTCTATAGACCCCTAGAACTAGAGGCAATCAGCCAAAAAAAAGACCACAAAAAAAAAAACCAACACCAAAAGCTGAAAAAAATCAGAAAATCAAGACCTAGGAAGCTGCAGAGCCGTATAACTCCAAAAAGACCCCCAGTGTTGATCTTCTTCAGCATTTTTGAACAGAGAGACCTAAGTGAAAGGACAAAAAGGAGACGCTGAACAGACGCGGCCTCCCTCCCCGAAAAAACACACCCCACACCCAAAACCAACACTGACTTTGATTTTTGAATTTTAGAGTTGTCAGTGTTCTGATTTAAATGGAATTTTTTTCAATTCTGCCCATATGGTGATTGTTTGAGTGATCAAGCTGCCGGCAAGATCTCGTTCGAGCGATCAGCGTTAAAGGTGGTTATTTTGAGGTTTTTCTGTTTGAGGTTCTCGATGTCGTTTCCGGTCACGATTAGTTCTATTCCGTTTCAGATTTTTGTGTTCATTTTTGGGTAAGCATTTTCTTTTACGTTGAAGAACAAATATAATTGCATTCAATCAAAAGTTTGCTTTAAGATGATAACAGTATGTATGATCATGTTGTTTTGCTCTTTTATTTTGCTCTGTTAATCTTCATTATTGGAAGTCGTAGCATATTGGGTTGAATTATGAGAACCCTTTCTGAACAAAGCAAGAAGATTACGCTTTATTTACAAACTTATGACTGCTTGATCTTATCTCTGATTTTTGTTGTAATTTGTTTATTTTATTATGAATGATCACTGCGTTTTCATTTGGACAAGTTAAGTACCTCCTCTTGATCTTGGTTCTGGGCGACCATTGAACTAAAAATGATGGATTAGGAGATTTTGTAAGTTAGGTTGTGGATTTGTTGGTTTAAAACAAGATTTTTGTGGTCGGTTAATAATGAGAAGGGATTACGAGCCTATGAAAGATTGTGTTATTCTCGTGTTTTTTTTTAATTATTCGTGTCGTTAAGAATATGTTTAGGCCAATGACACAGGGGAAGTCAAACCCTTCGGCGGGTAAATAATTATCTTGGCTACAGGTATGTTTCCCATGACGTAGTTGTGATTTGTAATTACTAAAATCCGGGTGTGCATTTCATCTGACCTGACTTCAATTTCCAATAAGGTTAAATAGAATGCGTCGTGACTCACGGGTGCATTTCATGTAGCGTGGCTTGCGATGTATTTTAAATAACCTTGAATTAATTCCTTAAATCAATAAAAGCGGCTTTCAAAAGTTAAAAATGCACATAGGTTTTAAAAGTATTTTAAAGTCAGATAATTAGGCCAATATTAATAGTTGAGCGAAAGTGGTAGAACCACGAAACCCGAGAGTGCCTAACACCTTCTCTCGAGTTAACAGAATTCCTTATCCAGAAATCTGTGTTCGCAGACTATAAAACAAATTTAATTTTCCTCGATTCGGAATTTGAACGGGTGACTTGGGGCACCATAAATTTTTCCAAGTGGCGACTCTAAATTTAAATAATTAATCTCATTTCAATTGTCACTTAAATTGAAAAAACTCCCTTACACCCTTCCGGGGGTAGTAAAAAGGAGGTGTGATAGCTCTGGCGACTCTGCAGGGAAAAGAACCCAGAACTTCTAGTTCAGGGTTCAGAATTCGAGCTTAGAATATCTATTATAATTGGCTTTATTTATTATCTGATTTTTTTTACATGTTTGGGCCTAAGGTGCTAAATGTTTCTTTTTTCCGCTTTGATATTGTTGAACTGTAAATAAACTATTTTGAATCCCTATTCTCTCTGTGTTTTCTAAATCATTTGAGAGGGTGCACTTCGTGTAGCTTATATTTTGTTAGAGTCATATCCCAATTTTAGAACGAGGTTCGGACAAGTTGCAAAGCCGGTGAAGCTTCTGTATTCCCGATACGCTGCTCCCCCTCGGCTCGAGCTGTCCTTTCGGGTAAGCCAGGTCTAGAACAAATAAACCCAGGTTTTTAAACCTAGAATAATATAGCCTCATATCGGATCCCTAGTAGGAACACTTGTCCGTATCACGTGCATCTGACTTTGGGCACTTAACACAGGGGTTGGGTCCGTCTAGGACACGCGTACCCAAAAAATAAAAGACCATCCTAATGCATCCTGTGTGCTACATGTTGCATTTTTCAAGGGTAAAAGGGTATTTTGGCGGACCAATGATAGTTCACGGCAGATGAAAAAAGAAAAAAAAGAAAAAAAAAGGGTGAAGTGTGAGAAATGAAGCAAGTGGGGCCTAGTTATAATTTTCTTTCACACTTTTTCAAGGAAAAAAAAACCAAAAAAAAAAAAGGAAATATCCAAAAGAAGATTTTGCACTTTCCCCATCATTTTTTCAAAAAAGAAAAAGAAAAAGAGGAAAAAGAAAATCCAAAAAGAGTTTACATGTGTCATCATTTTTCAAAACAAAAGACAAAAAATGTTTTTCTCTAAATTAGTTGTTATTTTTATTTCTCGTCGGTATCCAATCTGCCTGAACTATGCATACCTGATTCTCGTCTTTCGGGGCGTGATATGTAGGCAACCCACATAGGGTCCGGTCTTCCTAGTGAGTCTTAGGTTCTCGGCTTTGGGGGGTCCTAGACAAATCTTATATTTTTAGCCACATAGGTTAATTTTAGAAAAATAGTCACAATCATGTCCTGCATGTGTCCAATAGGAATGGTTATTGTCTCACCTAGCGTTCTAGGTCTTTAACCTTATTTTATCTTAATTTCCTCATATAGGTGTGGATCTAGTTACCGGAGTTTGAGCATGACAAACACCCCAAGACCGTCTGGTCAGGACCGTTGCATCCAGGAGTTGCTTAAGGAGAAGTTTTTTATATTTTGAGTTTGCTTTTTATGTTGTCTTGTACTTTATAGTTATGTCGAGTAGCAATGATATTTTGGTTGGTGTCAGGGTTTGTCATAGTATGGTTGAGTTGAGTTTCTCATTATCATATTTCCTGTTTTGTTTTGAAAATCAAAGAAAAAAAGAAAGTTGTAAAAGAATAATCCAAAAAGACTTTTTTTAGTTTAATTTATCCATTACTTTTCAAGAACTACGCTTGGTCTGATTCATGAGGGACATAATACGTAGGTAACCTACATAGGGTTCGATCGATTCATTTTTTTAAAGAAAAAGGAAACAAAAAATGAAAAAAAAAGAGGTGAAATAATGGGATGTGAGAAATGAAAAAAGAAAAAGTGATAATTAGAAGAAAAAAAGGGGAAGGAAAATGAGCAAGCCGAGAAGTGCTAGGAAAGCAAAGAAAAAAGAAGGTTGAATTGAACAAATAGGGATGATGCCAAGTGATCTTGTGACCCTCGAAGTCGTTCTTGAACCATTACTTGTTGCTAGGTGCATTGCACGCAATGTGATATTTTTAGCTGTTAAATTCCCTAACGCTAACGTGATGACCTCATTTTGTTCCTTTTGTTATAAAGCAGAAAGGGTGGTTAGTTTATGGTTCTTAGAGTGGTAACTTTTCTCTACAACATAAAGTTGAAAGGCAATGGCAGATGACAACAGAACTGAGTTGGTTGATACGGGTGCCCAAAAGAAATTGTTTGAACAGGAAAATGGGTTGGTTGAAGAGGTGAGGATGTTACAACACATGGAGGACATGTATCTGGCTTGGATGACTGGGAAGGCACCACTCCCGCCATCACCTACCTTCGTAGATGCTACCCTTACCCAAACTCCGGTCATAGTGCCAGATGATTCCTCATACTTTCCAAATTTTCCCGCTTATCATAGCCTTTCTAACCACCCTCGTAGCTCCATCACTCGTCCTCCAACTACCTTTCCCAAAAATTGACCTTTTGTCCTATCCACTACCTCCATGATCATAACTTCTCAACAACCTCTCCTCAGGTCTAACAGAACACACCAATTCAACCCCCTTGATGCCCAATACTACCACTCAGAGGTTGCCCACAAGGTCCCTGACTCATACAATCACAGCTTTCGAAATGAACTCAGGTTGAAAACGAAAAGTTCATAGGAAAAGAAGAGCAAGATAAGATGTCCAGAAAGTTGAAAGGGTTTAAGACGCCAAAGTTTAATTTGTATGATGGATGTGGAGATCCAGTAGCCTATCTGAGGGGTTATTGTAGTGAAATGAGAAGTGTTGGTGGGAAAGATAAGTTGCTGACGACGTATTTCAATGAGAGCCTGATTGGGGCAGCTTTGGAATGGCATACTCATCAAGATTGCAGGGAGTGGCATACATGGGATGACATGGCTCGAGATTTTGTGTGACACTTTCAGTACAATAAAGACATTGTCCCAGACCGCTCCTCCCTATCTTAGATGGAAAAGAAACCCAAGGAAAGTTTTAGGGACTTTTCGTTCAGATGGAACGAACAAGTTGCTCGGGACAGTCCTCAGATTGATAGAAAAGATGATGCTGAATCCCGCCAACGACAGGATCCGGTGGGATTCCTACTAAATGCTTTCAGCTTCAATACCGACCCCATGAACCTTCCCGAGCTCCACATAATCCACCCCAGTATTATCCTCCGCACAAAGTCCGACTATCTATCCAACAACTGGGCTAATCCTCATGGCGTGCGCCAGCACCGCATAATGCACTTTTGCCTGCGCAACATTTTCGAGCATCCAACAACCCTAAAAAATTGGGGCATGGAGGGAAACAAAGGCAAAAAGATAATTTCACGCCCATTGGAGAATCCTACACAAACCTGTTTAAGAAGTTAAAACATTCTGGCCTGATTGAGCCGCTCCTCGGCTATACTCCTGACCAATATGCAAAAGTTTTTGATCCTGACATACGGTGCATGTACCACTCTAATGTCCAAGGGCATAGCAACAAAGATTTTCATGCTTTGAAACCAGAAACAGAAAGAATGATTCAAGAAGGGATAATTTTAATCAAGGATAGTGACATGGGGTATGTGAATCCCCTTGGGAGCTTGCTGACCGAAGTTAATGATGTTGAAGTTGGAAATGGTCTTGGAAATATTGATGCAGAAAACAGTGGCTAAGATATTGAGCTTGTTGATTGGAAAGATCCTCCTTTCATGGCTATCCAGGAAGGAGTCTTGGTAGTTTATTTTGTTGTCATTTCAGTTGTCCGGGTTATTTCAGGGTTGTAATCTGGATATTGTCTTGTGACTCAAACCCTCCTATCCATTTATTTTGCCTGGTTCGTTTAGTATTAGTAACTCGTTTAGTGTTGTCTAGGTTTGTTCCAGGGTTGTAACCCCAGTTTAGTTTGCTTGTTTTGTTGTTCGAATATTTCACCATCTGTCTAATGCAATTTCTGGTCTTCTGTTATTTCTCGTAATTTTTTTTGTTTAGTTCTCTTCTCCTTTTATAGTTCTCTTCATGCTGGCTTTAGTGACATGACATGCACGCATAATTCTAGGCATGGCCTTAAAGTTAGTTTAGTCATGAAGCAATGAAGCAATTTTGAAGATGATAGGGGCACTTGAGGAAAATAAGTACAGATTGGACATTTAGAGATCATTTGAAGCCCGAATCATGCGAAACCAGGGAAGATAATTTTGGAAGTTAATAGGATGACAAGAATTCATTAAAAGGAGAGTGAATCCCAGACAATTTAAAGCGAGCAATTCTGAGTGCACCTCAAGTAACAAGATACAGTCAAGGAAGTTTTCTCTGAATTGATGGAAGATATCCGTTGTGAAGAGGGAATCACCCAACGAGGGTTCTGTACTTGACAAGGTGCTAAAGAAAAGTGGAATTCATACTAGTGATACCAATGCCGAAGCCGCAAAAGAAATATTGCGCATGATCTTTAATTTTTATTTCAAGTTGCATGTGTTATTCTTGACATTTTCAGGGATTGGGAGCCCCTCTTTCAGCTACCCAAACACTTATACCATTTGATACCCTTTTGAGTCTGTACTAATTTCTTTGATCTCCCCTATTTTGAAATCAAGTTAGAGTCATGTGAAAGAAAAAGGAAAAACAAGTTTATGTCCTCATAGGTTTATTTTAAAAGGTTCATTCCAAAAGGAAAAAAAGAAGATAAAAACAAAGATTAAAAAATAGGAAAAGAAAAAAAAAAGAAAAGAAAAGAAAAGAAAAAGAATAATATCAACAACAAAACGTATCTTTCTGAACTACATTTGACTTGATTCTTGTCATCATAAGATACGTAGGCAGCCTTACAGTTCGGTCATACCAAATAAAATATTTTATAATCCCACGAAGTCGGGAGTGGGGCAGTCTTTCTTAGTAAATCCATCACAAAAAAAAAAAGAAAAACAAAAAAAAGAATCAAATTTCCTTGTTTTAGAAATTGGGGCAAAGTTTTTAGAATGGATTCCAAAAGTTATAAATAAATTAACCCCATTGTCTTTGTTATTTTGAGCCTTTATCCTTTCTTTCTAACCTTGTCCAAAAGCCACATTACAGTCCAAAAAAGACCTCCCGGATAATCTTTGAAAGAGCTGAGTTTAGACATGCCAAGGGTATATGATGTTTTTACCATGGTTAATGCCTTGTCATCTGTAGAATCAGAAGAAATAAGAATAAAAGAACAATATGAGAGAGTCTTATTGGTGAAAACCTTCACAGGCACCATAAGGCGATGGTGAGTTGAGAGAAAGAACAAAATGAGAGATGCTTGATGTTGAAAAACCTTCGGGCACTACAAATCGAATAAGGATTGTGAATCAGATTGGATAATCGGAGCATTGAAGCCCAGTTTCACGGTTTAGGGTATAACACGAGTTGAACATCAGACTTGCTTGACAGATTAGGCCACTTAATCCAAAGGTGCATGTCATGGTCATTAGAGTTGGTATCCACATTTGATATGTTTTTACTTTGTAGTTTTCTTGTTAGGAATCATCTCCTTCCATTGTCCTTATTCTGTTCCTTTTGTCTTGTTTACTTCCTCTTCCTGAGTCTGTTTGGTCAGAACAAGTGAGAAATGACTTAAAAATCTTCCATCAGCTTTCCCATTGCACAAAAACGGAATCTAGCTAGCACATCAAAGTGGCATAAGTCAGGAAAGACAGCATGCACATTGAGTTGGTAACAATCAACGTGCTTTGGGATTCATGTGAAATACAAAGGTTCGGTATATATGAACAATGCAACAGATATAGGGTGTTGGGTTTGAACGATTCAAAGGCATTCCCTGTGATAAGGTTGACCGGGAAAGTGGTTAACCAATAACAAGCAAGGTCTCCTAAGTGGAAGTCAAAGTTATCATGGTAAGTGAAGGAGCAATAGATCTCAAGGCCAAGGCCAGGAAAGAACAGCAAGCGCATCGAGTTGGTAAAAATAAACGTGTTTTGGGATTCATGTGAAATACAAAGGTTCGATAGATGTCCAATCATGAGCAAAATGCAACAGATAGAGGATGTTGGGTTTGAACAGATCAGAGGTATCTTCTGGGATAAGGGTGACAAAGAAAGTGGTTAGTCAATAAAGGAACAAGGTTTTTCGAGTTGAAATCAAAGTTATCATGGGAAGTGAAGGAGCAATCGCCCTCAAAGTCAAGGCCACAAACCAACCACTATGTTTAAAGTCACAAGTTTTCTTTGGTTGAAACAGGGGGCAAGGAATTTTGTTCGTTCTGCAGAGATCCTCTAGGAAGAAAGCACGACTCAGGTAAGTTCATTCTCGGCTTTTCAGGACCCTCCTGGATAATGGGATTTAATTTTAAATTTTCAGGACCCTCCTGGATAATGGGATTAATTTAAAGTTCTTAGGACCCTCCTGGATTATGGGATCTAGTTTTAAGTTTTTAAGACCTTTATAGATAATAAGATTTAGTGTAAGTTTTACCTTTAGGAAATAGAATTTAGCTTTGAAGTTGTCACTCTTAACATGAGATTTAATCTTAAATTTTCAGGAACCTCCTGGATAATGGGATTAATTTAAAGTTCTCAGGATCCTCCTGGATAATGGGATTAATTTAAAATTCTCAGGAACCTCCTAGATAATGGATCTAGTTTTAAGTTTTTCAGACCTTCATAGATAATAATATTTAGCGTAAGTTTTACCATTAGGAAATAGAATTTAGCTTTGAAGTTGTTACTCTTAAGATGAGATTTAATTTTAAATTTTCAGGACCCTCCTGGATAATGAGATTAATTTAAAGTTCCCAAGACCTTCCTGGATAATGGGATCAATTTAAAGTTCTCGGGACCCTCCTGGATAATGGGATCTAGTTTTAAGTTTTAAAGACCTTTATAGATAATAAGATTTAGCGTAAGCTTTACCTTTAGGAAATAGAATTTAGCTTTGAAGTTTTCACTCTTAAGATAAGTTTAATTTTAAATTTTCAGGACCCTCCTGGATAATGGGATTAATTTAAAGTTCTCAGGACCCTCCTGGATAATGGAATTAATTTAAAGTTCTCAGGACCCTCCTGGATAATGGCATTAATTTAAAGTTCTCAGGACCCTCCTGGATAATGGGATCTAGCTTTTAGATTCTTTGAGATATTTTGATAGCAGACATCGGTTAACACTCACAATGTTCCCAATATCAAACTGGTGTAGAAAATTTCTTGAAATCAGGTGCCCGCCTGGAGAACAAGGGAAGACAGCAAAAGTTTCAAGGGAGAAGCAGTTTCAAAGGAAAGCAATTCGAGTATCGGTAATCAGGCGCCCACCTGGAGAACAAGGGAATACAGTTCAAGTTTTGGTAATCAGGCACCCGCCTGGAGAATAAGGGGATATAGTTCAAGTTTTGGTAATCAGTCCCCCACCTGGAAAACAAGGGAATACGGTTGAAGTTTTGGCAATCAGGTGCCCACCTGGAAAACAAGGGAATACAATTAGAGTTTTGGAAATCAGGCGCCCACCTGGAGAACAAGGGAATACAATTCAAGTTTTGGCAATCAGGCACCCACCTAAAGAACAAGGGAATACAGGTCATGTTTCGGCAATCAGGCGCCCACCTGGTGAACAAGGGAATACAGTTCAAGTTTCGACAATCAGGCACCCACTTAGAGAATAAGGGAATACAGTTCAAGTTTTTGGCAATCAGGCGCCCACCTGGAGAAAAAGGGAATACAGTTCAAGTTTTTGGCAATCAGGAGCCCACCTGGAGAACAATGGAATACAATTCAAGTTTTTGGAAATCAGGCGCCCACTTGGAAAACAAGGGAATACAGTTCAAGTTTTGGAAATCAGGAGCCCACCTGGAGAACAAAGGAATACAGTTAAAAGTTTTGGAAATTAGGCTCCCACCTAGAGAACAAGGGAGTACAGTTAAAGTTTTTGGCAATCAGGCGCCCACCTGGAGAAAAAGGGAATACAGTTCAAGTTTTTGGAAATCAGGTGCCCGCCTGGAGAACAAGGGAATACAGTTCAAGTTTTGGCAATTAGGGGCCCCTTTGAGAACAAGGGAATACGTTTAAAGTTTTGTCCATCAGGCGCCCGCCTGGAGAACAAGGGAATATGGTTCAAGTTTTGACAATTAGGCGCCCACCTGGAGAACAAGGGAATACAGTTCAAGTCTTGGCAATCAGGTGCACACCTGAAGAACAAGGGAATACAGTTCAAGTTTTGGCAATCAGGCGCCACCTGGAGAACAAAGGAATACAATTAAAAGTTTTGGAAATCAGGCGCCTACCTAGAGAACAAGGGAGTACAGTTCAAGTTTTTGGCAATCAGGCACCTGTCTGGAGAACAAGGGAATACAGTTCAAGTTTTTGGCAATCAGGCACCCACCTGGAGAACAAGGGAATACAATTCAAGTCTTGGCAATCAGGTGCCTACCTGAAGAACAAAGGAAGTAATTTCAAAATTCAATTCAAGTTAGAAGTAGCAGAAGCTCGCAGCAAGAATGCAAGTCAACAGTCCGAGATGATCAACAGAAGTTAGTCACAATCCAAAAAAAAGAGGAAAGAAGTGAATCCAAAATGCAGAAGTAGAGAAAAATGTGAATTGCTCAAGACATGGATGAAATCACGAGAATTGCATATCCGGTCTTGATCCGAAGAAGAATGAACTATCACCTGCGGCTAGCAAGCATCAAGGTTCAAATCTAAAGTCTGCATGAAGAACCATTCAAGACTCAAGATCAAGCTCCAGAAGACTTATAGATAGGAATCTTGTAACTCATAGTTGACAGGCTTAGTTAGTCTTTTTCATTTTTGATTTTGATGTAGTAACACGACCGCGGACCGGGACCTCGAAGGAATGGCACCTCGATCGGCTCTCCATCTCAGTATACTCCATCATCTCACTCACTTTTGAACTACATGTGGCCTGATTCCATTATAGGCAAAGATATATAGGCAACTCAGATACCATGGCTCGGCCACATTATCCTTTATCTTATTTTTTGGTCTCCTTAAATAAGGGTCGGGTCAAAAAACATGTCTAGTCATTCTTTGTCGGAAAACTCTTCGCATTTCTAGTCAAAGAGGGGCAGCTGTAGACATGTGATTTTTGATCCTCCCTGAGATTTCACCCAATTTAGCATGTAAATATTTAGTTTAAGCCTAATGTCTTTATTTCAACTAATTTTGACTCTTTACTTTATTTTGTCACAAAATTGAAAATTACAAAAAAATATTCTTTTTTATTTATTTATTTAGCTAATTGATATAAAATAGTTTCACTTTTAATTTTAATTTTACTTTAATTAATTGGAAATGAGTTCATAATTTTATAGTTGTTATTTTAGGAGGTAATACTTTTAGTCTACTAGAGTAAAAGAGCCACTTTTAAAGGTATAGTTGGCGAAGTGTGGCCCAATTCGGATCTAACCCATAATCCTAGGCCCAATACCTACTAACTTAACCCTAAAATCCTAAATAAAACCTAGATCCCTACACTTTATACAGGGAGCCATTTTCTGAAAATGGGGACACACTCTATAGACATCTAGATCTAGAGGCAATCAGCCAAAAAAAGACCACAAAAAAAAAACCAACGCTAAAAGATAAAAAAAAATCAAAAAATCAAGACTTAGGAAGCGGCATAGCCGTATAACTCCAAAAAGAAAGACCCCCGCATTGATCTTCTTCAGCATTTTTGAATAGAGAGACCTAAGCGACATGACAAAAATGATCCGCTGAACAAACGCGACCTCCCCCCCCCCCCC
>MU765630.1:136754-150998 GCA_026770625.1 Nicotiana glauca | reverse complement strand
CCCCCCCCCATTCTTCTGTTGCGAGTTGCAGAACCCCGGACTCTCCTCCTCTCACCAAGATAGTGACGAGCTCGCCGGAAAATACACACCCCCATGCCCAAAACCAACATCAACTTTGATTTTTGAATTTTAGAGTTGTCGCTGTTCTGATTTAAATGGAATTTTTTTCAATTCTGCCCATATGGTGTTTGTTTGAGTGATCAAGCTGCCGACAAGATCCCGTTCGAGCGATCAGCGTTAAAGGTGGTTGTTTTGAGGTTTTTCTATTCGAGGTTCTCGATGTCGTTTCCGGTCACGATTAATTCTATTCCGTTTCAGATTTTTGTGTTCATTTTGGGTAAGCATTTTCTTTTAAGTTGAAGAACAAATATAATTGCATTCAATCAAAAGTTTGCTTTAAGATGATAACTGTATGTATGATTATGTTTTTTTGCTCTTTTATTTTGCTCTGTTAGTCTTCATTATTGGAAGTCGTAGCATACTGGGTTGAATTATGAGAACCCTTTCTGAACAAAGCAAGAAGATTACGCTTTATTTACAAACTTATGACTGCTTGATCTTATCTCTGATTTTTGTTGTAATTTATTTATTTTATTATGAATGATCATTGCCTTTTCATTTGGACAAGTTAAGTACCTTTTATTGATTTTGTTTCTGGGCAACCATTGAACAAAAAGCGATGGATTAGGAGATTTTGTAAGTTAGGTTATGGATTTGTTGGCTTAAAACAAGATTTTTGGGGTCGGTTAATAATGAGAAGGGATTTCGAGCCTAAGAAAGATTTTGTTATTCTCGTGTTGTTTTCTTTTTATTATTCGGGTCGTTAGGAATATGTTTAGGTTGACCACACTGGGGAAGGAAAACTTTTCGGCGTGTAAATAATTATCATGGCTATGGGTATTGTTCCCATGAAGTAGTTGTGATTTGTAATTACTAAAATCCGGGTGTGCATTTCATGTGACCCGACTTCAATTTTCAACAAGGTTAAATAGAACTTGTCGTGACTAACGGGTGCATTTCATGTAGCGTGGCTTGCAATATATTTTAAATAACCTTGAATGAATTCCTTAAATCAATAAAAGCATTTTTCAAAAGTTAAAAATGCACATAGGTTTTAAAAGTGTGTTAAAGTCAGATAATTAGGCCAATAATAATAGTTGAACGACCGTACTAGAGCCACAGAACCCGGGAGTGTCTAACACCTTCTGTCACGGCCCATTTTCGAAAATAGATCGTGATGGCGCCCAACACCATTATCGGGCAAGCCAATTCAGAAAATGTACTTTAGTTCTCATTTTTACTTTTACCTAAAATAAGTGCATAGGTTTATATTGCCCAAGTCAAATCAGAGATGACCAATAATATGACAAAATAGTTATACAACCCCAAAATGATAGTCTACTAACATGTGTGCAAAGACCTGGTTTTACAAGTAATGGGCAACTAATAGAATATACAAAATAATAAAACTACCCTACTGTCTGAGATAAAATAGACAGCAAAAGTAAGGAAAGACTCCATCAAGCTGCTAAACGTCGCAGGAAGGGAGCAGCTCACCGTGGAAGTCTCAAGCTATGAATCAGGGGTGTGCACCAAAATGATAGCCAGATGTACCTGCCTCAGATCTTATACAATTATGTACAGAAGTGTAGTATGAGTACATAAACAATATGTACCCAATAATATCCGGTCCAATCTTGAAGAAGTAGAGACGAGAGTCTGACTTGACACTTACTAGGGTCAAAAAATACAATAAAGTGTTCTGCTAGGCACGATAGTTACAATTGATCAATAGTATGCAACAAGAGGTAATAATTCATGTCCTTAATAATTTTATAGTTAATCGTACACATTTTAGGTATTTAGTAGAACATGTCATGGATAAGATTTCACGCATATATATGTCTCATGCGCACATTATGCCGAGGTCAACGGCCCGATCCAACAAAAAATAAACTGTGCAATGCTAGAGGGTCAGATGGCGCGAACCATAGATGCATCTATTTCTACCGAGGTGATCGGCCCGGTCCACGAATGTCAATTAATATCAAGAATCACATGAATGCGCATTTATTTCCAAATAATTTCATACAAGTGTCCAACAAGTATATGTATTCGCTTATATTCCTTCCCAAATTTCTAGCATATCCTAAGTGATCACATTAGCAAAAAAATATAGAGACATTCACAAATATAGCATGCTACGTGTCCTAGGCTACCCGGACAATTAACATGATAGTAGCTACGTACAGACTCTCGTCACCTAGTGCATACGTAGATCCTGCATTTAGTAGCAAATTACTCAGTTATTACACCTATGGGGACAATTCCCTCTTACAAGTTTAGAAAGGAGACTCGCCTCGCTCCAAAGTGCACTTTTAATACCAAGAACGAGCCCAAACCCTCAATTCGAAGCCGAAAGGTCCAAAACTAGTTTAATGAGGTAGGAACTAATCAATATAAGCGCACAAGATTGTATTCTAGCCATTTAAACAATTTTCCAACCGTTACCACAAGTTTCCCTAAAATCCAACCCCGGGCCTACGTACTCGGATTCCAAAATTTTTCAAAGGAAGTTGTTCTCTATAACCTAAGGATCAATAATATATAATTTTTAATTCATTTCATAAAAAATTTCATGGTAAAAATCTAAGTTTTATTAAAACCCTAAGTCTAGCTCTAACCCTTGATTTCTCCAAATCTTGAGGTGTTAATCTACCCAAAACACGAGTATTAAACTTACATTAAGTAGAAATAACTTACCTCACAATGTTATGTTGAAATCCCCTCTTTGCAAGCTCCCAAATCGCCCAAGTGTAGAGATAATAATGAAATAAATGGCCTGAGTCTCGTTTAAAAACCTGTGTCCAGGTCTCTGATGTCGCATCTGCGACACCAGGCTCGCAAATGCGAAGTCTCAATTGCGACAATATGTTCGCAAATGTGAACTGGGACTCCCTCTGCCTTGATCTCAATTGCGATAGAGGGGTCACAAATGCGGACCCTAATAGGTTCGCAAATGCAAAGCAAAAGTCACAAATGTGACCACTACTCCCCAGCTAGCCTTATCGCAAATGCGATGTTATCCTTGCAATTGTGATCCAGGTCTCACAATTGCGAAACCTGCAGCTGCAGCAGCAAAAACATCAGAAAACTGGCATGTTGTTCTATTCCAAACCCATGCTCGAAACTCACACGAGCCCTCAGAGCCCCACTCTGAATGCTCACGCAAGTCCAATAACATTTTACCAACTTGCTCGAGCGATCAAATCGCCGAAATAACGCCTAAACCTACAGATTCAACACCTAAACACATGAAATACTTAAGAACATCCAAATATCTTTACAATCAGACGTCCGAATCACGACAAATCAGTCGCGTTTCTCACCAAATTTCACAAACAAGTCTACAATATTATATTGGACCAGTACCGGGCTCCAGAACCAATATACGAGCTCATTACCAACGTGATAAATCATTGCTTGGTTTATATAAATCGTTAATATTTCAAATAAATAATTCATCACTCGAGCTAGGGACCTTGGAATTCGATTCCGGGCATACACCCAGGTCCCATATTTTCTTGCGGAACCTCTGAAACCGTCAAAATACGAGTTCAGGCCCGTTTGCTCAAAATGTTGACCAAAGTCAAACTTAACCTTTTAAGAAAATCCTAAGGAGTAAAATGTGCAAATTTCAATCCAAACTCCTCCAAATCCAGAACCAACCATCCCCGCGGGGTCATAAATTAGTTAAAGCAAGCACTGAGAGTTTATTTGGGGGAACGGGGTTCTAAAAAGGCAAATGAATGGCCGGGTCGTTACTTCCTCCACCTCTTAAACAAACATTTGTCCTCGAACAGACATAGAAAAGTATCTGAAGTGCTGAATAAATTGGGGTATCTGCTCTGTATGTCCTTCTCGGACTCCCAAGTTTCCTCCTAGACTTGTTGGCCCTTCTATTGGACCCTCACTGCAGAAATCCTCATGGACCTCAACTGTCGGTCCTGTCTATCAATGATGGCAACTGGCTCCTCCTCATAACCCAAACTCTCATCTAGCCGAATAGTACTGAAGTATAACACAAGGGATAGGTCGGGATAATACTTCCAAAGCATCGATACATGAAAAATCGGATGAACTCCCGATAAGCTGGGGGGCAAGGAAAGCTCATAGGAAACCTCCCCAACTAGTCTCAATACTTCAAAGGGGCCAATAAACCTTGGGCTCAACTTTCCCTTCTTCCTGAACCTCTTAATACCCTTCATTAGCAAGACTTTCAAGAGAACCTTCTCGCCAACCATGAATGATACCTCACGTGCCTTCTGATCCGCATAAAACTTTTGCCTGGATTGAGCCGTACGAAGCCTTTCCTGAATCAACTTCACCTTGTCCAAGGCATCTTGCACCAAATATGTACTGTATAACTTATCCTCACCCGGCTCAAACCTCTCGATAGGAGAACGACATCGCCGACTGTACAAAGCCTCAAATAGGGCCATCTCAATGCTGGACTGATAGTTGTTATTGTAAGCAAACTCCACCAAGGGTAAGAATTGGTCCCGCTGCCCCCCAAAGTCAATCACACAGGCTCTAAGCATATCCTCCAGAATCTGAATCATCCGCTCAGATTGTCCATCGGTTTTAGGATGGAATGCTGTGCTAAGCTCTATGCAGGTCCACAACTCACTCTGAATAGCTCTCCAGAAATAGGAAGTGAACGGAGGGCCTCTATCCGATAAAATGGAAACAGGCACACCGTGAAACCGGACTATCTCCCGAATGTAAATCTGAGCATACTTCTCTGCTGTATGAGTAGCTGCCACTGGAATAATGTGGGCCGACTTGGTCAACCTATCAAAAATGACCCATACTAAATCAAACTTTTGCAAGGTCTGCGGTAACCCAACTACGAAATCCAAGGTAATGCGCTCCTACTTCCACTCTGGTATAGGCATATGCTAAAATAGGCCACTCGACCTCTGATGTTCATACTTGACTTGCTGACAATTCAAACACTTAGCCACATACTCCACTATGTCTTTCTTCGTTCTCTACCACCAATAATACTATCTCAAGTCACGATACATCTTCGTAGCTCCCGGGTGGATAGAATACCTCAAACTGTGTGCCTCCTCTAGTATCCTCCCTGTTAGACCATCAACATTAGGAACACATAGACGATTCTGGAGCCGCAAAACACCATCCTTGCCAATAGAAACCTCCTTGGCACCACCCTGAAGCACCGTCTCTCTAAGAACCGCCAGATTTGGATCATCGATCTACCAGGCCTTTATCTCCCCCATTAATGAAGACAAAGCAACCATACACGCAAGAACCCGGCTGGGATCCAAAATGTCCAACCTCACTAGTGTGCTAGCAAAGGACTGGATATCCCAAGTTAGTGGCCTATCCTTTGTTGGAATGAATGCCAAGCAACCCATACTCTCTGCCTTCTTGCTTAAGGCATCCGCAACCACGTTTGCCTTGCCTGGATGATAAAGAATGGTGATGTTATAATCCTTTAGTAACTCAAGCCACCTGCGTTGCCTCAAATTAAGATCCATCTACTTTAACAAATGCTACAAGTTGCGATGATCAATATAAACCTCGCATGACACCCCATACAGGTAGTTCCTCCGTATCTTAAGAGCATGAACAAGCGCCACCAACTCTAGATCATGCACAAGATAATTTTTCTCATCAATTTTTAGATGACGGGAGGCATATGCAATAACTCGCCCCTCCTTCATCAATACACAACCCAAGCCAACGTGCGAAGCATTGCAATATACTATATACATCCCTGAACCAGAAGGCAACACAAGAACTGGTGTTGTAGTCAAGGATGTCTTGAGCTTCTGGAAGCTCACCTCACAATCATCGAACCAATCAAAAGGAGCACCCTTCTGGGTCAATCTAGTCAGAGGTGATGCAATAGATGAAAAGCCCTGCACGAATTGCCGGTAATAACCTGCTAACCCCAGGAAACTCCTGATCTCGATCACTGAAGTAGGGCATGGCCAACTCTAAGCTACCTCAATCTTCTTGGGATCCACCTTAATATCCTCTCCTAACATAATATGTCCCAAAAATTCCCCTGACTCTAGCCAAAACTCATATTTGGATAACTTAGCATATAGCTTCTACTCTCGCAAGGTCTGAAGCACTACTCTTAGATGCTTCTTGTGCTCCCCCAGGCTATGTGAGTATATCAAGATTTCATCAATGAAGACGATGATGAAGGAATTAATATAAGGCCTGAACACCCTGTTCAAAATGTAACGAGCCGACCGGTCGTTTTGAGTAATAGCGCCTCCGTTCAGCAGTCACAGGCCATGAATAGCTTCATTTTAGACCGGTCGTTTTGAGTACTAGCACCTCCGTTCAGCAGTCGCAGGCCATGAACAGCTTCATTTTAGGTATTATGACTTGTACGCATGGTCAAAATTGAATTTCGAGAAGTCCAGAGTTGATTTGGGAAGAGAATTCTTATTTCGGAAGCTTAAAGTTGAAAGAATGAACTAGGATTTGAATTTCGAGTAAACGACTTTGAAATCGGGATCTGAAGGTTCCAACAGGTTTGTATGATGATTTCGGACTTGGGCGTATGCCCGGTGCGGGTTTTGGATAACTCAGGAGCGTTTTGGCATCTATTATGGAAGTTAGCATATTAGAAGAAATTTCATAAATTTGGCTTGGAGTGCATTTCAGTGTTATAGATGTCCGTTTGGGATTCTGAGACTGTGAATAGCTCTGTATAGTGATTCTGGAGTTGGGGGCGTGATCGGAAGTGAATTCGGAGGTCCGTAGACCATTTTGAAGCCATTTGGCTAAAGATAAAAATTTGAAGGCTTAAAGAGTTTGACCCGGGAGTTGAATTTTTTATATTGGGGTCGCAATCCAATTCCAAAAGTGGGAGTAGGTCCATAATGTCAATTATGACCTGTGTGTAAAATTTGAGGTCAATCGGACGCGATTTGATGGGTTTAAGCATCGAAAGTTGAAGTTGGAAAGTTCAAAGTTCATAAAGCTTGAATCAGGGTGTGATTCGTGATTTTAGTGTTGTTTTACATGATTTAAAGCCTCGAGCAAGTCAGTAATGTGTTTTGGGATTTGTTGGTATGTTTGGTTGGGGTCCGGGGGGCCTCGGGTGGATTCCGGGTGGCTAACGGATCAAAAATTGACTTTGAAGAAGTGCTGAAGCATCTGGTTGCTGGTATTTTTGCTTCTGCGATTGGGTGACCGCAGAAGCGGAACCGCAGAAGCGAACAAGTGGCCGCAGAAGAGGTTTTGGACTAAGGCTTGGGGGACCATAGATGCGGTCAAGGCTCCGCGGATGTGAGGTTGCAGAAGCGGAAGGGCCGGCTTGGAGAGGAGCCGCAGAAGCGGCTTTTGGACCGCTTAAGCGAAATCGCTGATGCGGTTGAGTCTCCGCTGAAGCGGAAATTTTGGCTGGAGCCTAGGGACCGCAGAAGCGAATAATTTTCCGCAAAAGCAAAATCGCAGAAGCGGGATTTTTCCGCATAAGCGAATATTGCTGAAGGCAGAAGGGTTATTTTAAAGTCGGGATTTGTTCATTTCACTCATTTCTCCCACTTCATTTGGCGATTTTTGGAGGGTTCAAGAGAGGATCTTCATCAACCGTGCTAAGGTAAGTATTTCCCACCTATTATGAGCTAAATACATTGATTATGTATGGATTAGGGCATGAAAATTAGTGTAAAAATTGGGGTTTTGGTTGGAAACCTAGAAAATTATAATCTTGGATTTTAGCCACGATTTTGAGTATGGAATTAGGAGAAAATCATATATTTGAGTTCCTAAGGTCATGGGTAACCTTTATCTTCGAGAAATTTTGGATTCTGGGCACGTGGACCCGAGGGCATTTTGGTCAACTTTTCGTTCAGGATTAGAAATTGTTATAAATTGAGTTGTAAGGTATATTTGAGCATATATTAATGGATTTGTATTATTATTGGCTAGTTTCGGGGCATTGTGCGTTGGTTCAAGCCTTCGGAAGGATGTAGAATGTCGGTTGCGAGCCTTCGGAGCAAGGTGAGTCTCCTTTCTAATTCTATGAGGGGGAAATTACCCATAGGTGAGTTAAATTGATTATGTGCTCCTAGTTGTGGGGACTACGTGCGCACGAGGTGATGAGAGTCCGTGCGTAGCTACTATTATGCTATTGTCCGGGTAGTTTAGGACCCAAACAGCATGTTATATGTGGATTAACTGTGGGATCATTGATGGCTTGGATAGCTTAAATCACATTAAATTAATAATTGGATTTTCTAAAAGACTTAAGCTTCATTTTCCCAAATTAATAAAGAGAATTGACCTTTCCTGGATATTTGCTCCACGTTGACTTCCAAACTGTTTCTCTGTCTGTGTGTGTTTATTTTGGAACGGGCCGAACGCCTCGGCAGATTAATAGATGCATCTATAGGTGCGTCGTCAACCCTCGGCAAGCGCACATTTATTTCTGTTGGATCGGGTCATCGCCTCAGTATGATTTGCGCATGCCTGTGTTGCTGCCTGAACTTAACTAAGTTATTATTGCCTTTTTGTGGCTTAAATATATTGGGATTATGTTTTAAAGAGAAATTCGGGAAATTTTTCCTATGAAAGAACTACGTGTTTATTCGTTTCCTCTATTTGGATTAGAATCATGTCTATAAAGAATAAATCCACGGTTTAATATGTGTATTGAGGATAAATGATCATTGGACCGTTAGAGTGTGTCAAAGTTGACCATCTCGTCTCTACCCCTTCGGGATTAGGTGGGACACTCACTGAGTACACGTTGATTACGTACTCATACTACACTTCTGTGTATTTTTGTTGCATAGGTACATGATACTTTAGTGGCCTATTGGGTGCAGTAGCACTGTCGATTCGAGGACTAGGTGAGTTGCAGTATTCAAGGCGGCCCACAGCTTTTAAAGTCCTTTCCTAGTAATTGTACTTCCTTTCTGTCCATTGTATTCCGGACAGGTGTTGTGTTGTATTTATATCATTGCCAGTAGTTGCTCATGCACTTGTGACACCGGGTTTCTGGGATGGTTTTAGCAAAACTTTGTACTGACTGTTATTATTAAAATTTGAATCCATGAAGTGATCTTATATTTATGAAAATTGGAAGGAAAAACCTAAGATTTTCAAAAGTATTAAAAGAGGAATTAAATGATGAGTTAGTTGGATGGCCTGACAGAGGTGTCCGGCGCCATCACGACCCATAGTGGATTTGGGTCGTGACAACATGGTATCAGAGCACTAGGTTCTCGTCGGTCTCACAAGTCATGAGCAAGTCTAGTAGAGTCTCGCGGATCGGTACAGAGACGTCTCTACTTATCCTCGGGAGGCTGCAGGACTGTTAGGAGTACTTCCCTTCTTGATTTCCTTATCATGCGGTTCAATTCCTTTGAGGCTTATGCCCTTGATTCCTTGCAACTCAATCTTCCGCGACGCGAGCGCTTGTTATAAATCGAAATTTGAAGGATTGTAATGGCACTACAAGTGTGGTGCGGGATGATTCACCCGGTATAGTTGATTGGACTATGATAGTCACATTATGGAGGGATATTCCATTGTTTTAGCTCCGTAACAGATCTTCTGAGAGCCTTGAGGCTAGGCACATATTGCCATGATGCTCGGGAGCGATTATTTCCGCAGTGTTGTTGTGATGGTAGGGTGTTTGCCCAGGTGTCGGGGCAGTGAATGAATTGAAGGAAGGTTTACTCAATGTGTAATCAAAGGGATTCAGTATTTTATCCCCGGCAGGGGAAGGTCAGGCGAACTAAGGATAGTCAGATGTGGACTAGTGGAAGTAATGAAACGTGGTAATGGCAAGCGTGAAGGAGTTCTCTTCTTTATTGGGGTGCGGTTGTCCTAATTGGACGTATTAAGTTTGATGATGTTGTAATCTGCTACGATTCTCTTTATGGCGGGATATTGTGAAATACTATTGAAGATACAACCGTCAGATATCGCAGGATGCGGCAGTTTAGGATTTAATCAATGTTTCAAATGTTTACGGTTCGATAAAGATGACCTTCAAAAGGGTTTAAGCCAGTAGCGATTGGTGGGCTCAAGTTCTATAAAGATGAATTTTACTAAGGTAATAATTGAGCAACAAGAGATGAAAAAGACATGTGGAAAGTGTCAGGCGGAGTTTTAAACTTCTAAAGGGTCAGGCTGAGGAAGTACAAGCCGAGCAGTTGAATGAAGGAGTGAGTTTACTCAAAGTGGGAGAGAAGTGGAGCTACGGGGCTTAGTAATGAGAAAACTATGCACCTTAGGGGAGTCTAGAACGACTTGAGAATATTGGTGCTTAGGTATTGGCGTTCTCGGATCTAAATTAAAGTGGAGATTTCAGCGATGGGCAATGGAAGTCGGTAGATTAATTTGAAGCATAGTGTTGTTATGCGGCAGGAGGTTGCATATGATGGAAAGGAGTTGCTTGAAGTGAAGAAATATATAGCATGACCTTGAAGCGAAAGGATGTTGTCGCACATTTAATGGGTGTCCACGAGGGATGAATGGACTCATGCAGCTGGAGAGTGAGCTCGAACTCAGGATGGGCTATTGATGTCATAGTGACGGTACCCCATGCAGCATCGTTAGAAGATGTCGGGGAGTGATTTCGACAGCTGGGGTATTCCGGTGAGCAAGTTAGCAGTCGCGTGGTTAGCGAGGCTTCTGCGAAGGGTTCTAGTGGATATGCTGCACAGGGAATTGTTGGGTGAATGGTGTTAATGATTTAGAGTATCAAATTGAGTTTCTACGGTGAGATATCGAGAATGCCAGCGATTGTTGATGCGATGGTGGATGATGATTCAGAATATGAGAGATGGGGATTTACATGAGAATTCCGAGAATTTGCGGCAGATGATTGCACAAGTTTATGTCAATAGAAATTTAGAATAATGGTGAACTCCAGAGTTTTGTAATAATACCTTTAAGGTAAGTGGGAGAGTCCCACCGCTTATGATTTGGGTTGCATGCATGGTTAGCTACTCGCGAAGTTTCTTGTTAATAGCATACTGAGGGGTCATCTCAGCTACGGAAAAATATCATAAGTAGTAATTTGAGCATAGGAATTGTTAAAGATGTGCTATGGTTGGCCTTATGGGCTCATGCTCGAACTTGGGAAATAATTCAGGATTTATGCCTTGTATGGAAGCGGGTTTAAAAGGGAGTAATTCTGCTAGGTGCCTCGTCGAGAGGGTATTCCCGTGTTACGAGATTTATGTAGCCGATTATATTCGGGACCAAGTCAGAGCGGGTGGCTCTCAGTAATGGTCCTAGTGAATTCAAGAGGTAAAGTGTGGTGCCTAATGATATCGAGTTTATAGGTACAATTAAGGATCAAGCTTGGAAAGCATGCTTATGAGGAGTGGCACAGAATGTTCCGTGATGGTTGGCTTGTGATGTAGCAATCGGGAAGTATGAAATGGTTCGTAGGAGTTGAGACAGCATGGTCTTGTGGTTCAAGGTCACTCGGGATGAGTGTAGATGGAATATGTTATGTGTTGAAGAGAGGTAGTATTATTTCAAAGCACTCAAGGATAAATTGGAAGGAAAGGGATTGATTAGCCATAGTTGAATTTGGGTATGTTGGGATCTGTGATTAGTTCATTCAGCGTGATCAGGTTGTGTGTATGATTTGTGACGGTGCGTATCAGGCTTGTCAGCTGCCACAATTGATGTTATTCAGAAGCCTTCTATTTCTAAGGCTCGTTGTGTAGAAGCAGATTCCAGAAGGGGTTATGGTGGCTTGGACCACTACTTACAGATTTGCATATCCTACGATTATGGGAAGTTACCTAGGTGTTGCTATGATTCCCCTAAAGTGAGTTAAATGAAAAGTTTTATATGATGAAGTTTTAGTTTATCGGTGGTTCCAGGGTTGTGATGGAAATTTTGTTTATCGTATATCGGCACGTTGGGTGCAGTGAGAGGTATGGAATTTGAAGTGAGGATCAAGGTTACAGCTTGGTAATGACTATGATATCAAAGGCTCGGATGAGACAAGGAAAGGGTAGAATGATTAGAGTAAATTGGTATTGGCTTTAGAGTCACATGAGATCGATGTTTTGTGAAAAAGGCCTTGTATCCTTGTTAAGGATTCTTGATTGCTTTTCAGCATTGGTGCGACCGATGGTTGGAATGAGCAGACTCGATATCTATTTCAGAAGATTGTGGGAGCATGTCCCACGGGAAGATTGTGTAAGTGTGGCATGTAGTCGCTTGATTGACTAAAGATTTAAGCAAGTATGAGGATTGTGGTAATAACATTTGTTTGAGAAACTATGCCTGGAGGGAACCTTGTTTATTGGAACATGAACTGGGAGGTTGCTCCGGTTATGACGATTGTTCTTATGTGTCATAAGGAAAAGAGAGTTACTATGAACCTTTGAAAGGTTATTCACCAAGTTGGTATAATCAGAAATCGGCTTGGGATCGATGTATTGATTTACATATCTGAACAGGACTTTATATCAGGCCAGTTGTGTTCGTTTCAGCGAGTGTTCCCTATGGAGGAACGGTCGGGGTGTTATTTTGTCATCATCTATTCCAGGTAATGATGTATTGCACCGTATGAGTTGTGAGACGGCTTGAGAAAATTGCTTACGTGTTGAGAGTTCGCGTAGAAATGATGTGTTATGAGCAGGATGGCTTTGAGATTTATGTTTTATATCACACCTCAGTTGTGCTTGAGTTTCGTAGCCTATAGCGCTATGTGTTTCCTTAGGGATGGTATTATGCACTTAATGTGCTTGCGGTCGAAATTCAATGTTTTGTTGTAATGAGCAGATTTAGCTCAAAGTGCAATCTCCTTCTGTGAGATCTATTTATGGATCGGGTGGCACGCCGCCATGGGTATGTTATTTGGATCGGGTTGCGCGCCGCAATAGTGTGATGTCGAGTCTAGTTTTCTATGTGCTATTCCTTTATGTGTTTCGCTTCCTATATTTCTAGGAAAAGTCCGTATTAGTGCGGGGTTTAGATAATTCCTTCCAGAATTTGATTTCCTATTTGTGTTGTGTTCGGATTGGTAGCCTATTGGCGCATGGTAGCATCATATGAGATTTTAATAATTTCTGAGGTGGCTTATTGCCCGAGCAGTTGTATCGGATGAGACGAGATCCCTTGATCTTGGATTCTGTGCAAACCAGCTAAACGAGGTATGTTACGGAAATAAGACCATTATTGGGTTAAGAATGAGGTAAGGGCCTTATCAAGAGTGTAGACCTAATGTTTTGCTGACTCGGCGATTGATTATGAATGTCGGTACATCTCTTCTGTCGTGGCGGTATGGTAAAGGTTGGGGTAAGACCTGTATATGTCATGGGGTGCAGTGGGAGCATCGGACCAGTAGGATTTTGGCTAAGTTGATCAGAGAATATTATCATGGCCTTGTGGATTTAGTGTTGCAAAGTAAGAATTCAGCAAAGTGATGCCGTTATGTTTGAGTACAGCGTGTAGTGATTGATGTGGCGATCGTATGTTGGAAACAGGCCTGGCATAGGATTTCGGATGTTGGAATCGGGCTCTAAGGCTTATTTGCTTAAATAAAAGGGAACAATTTCAGAATTTATGGGGCTTATGTGCTCGGGTAAGTTTTTGTAGCACGGGAAGTTGTGTGAGGTGCTAAACAGTAATTTTAGACTACTCCAGTACAGTTCTCAGCACGTTCGGGGACGAACGTAAGTTAAAGTAGGAGAGAATGTAACGACCCGACCGGTCGTTTTGAGTACTAGCGCTCCGTTTAGCAGTCGGAGGCGAAGAATAGCTTCATTTCAGGTATTATGACTTGTACGCGTGGTCGGAATTGAATTTCGAGAAGTCCAGAGTTGATTTTGGAAGAGAATTCTCATTTCGGAAGCTTAAAGTTGAAAGAATGAACTAGGATTTGAATTTCAAGTAAACGGCCTTGGAATCAGGATCTGAAGGTTCCAGCAGGTTCGTATGATGATTTCGGACTTGGGCGTATGCCCGGTGGGGGTTTTGGATAACCCGGGAGCGTTTTGGCGTCTATTGTGGAAGTTAGCATATTTGAAGAAATTTCATAAGTTTGGCTTGGAGTGCATTTCAGTTTTATCGATGTCCGTTTGGGATTCTGAGATAGTGAATAGCTCCGTATAGTGATTCTGGAGTTGGGGGCGCGATCGGAAGTGAATTCGGAGGTCCGTAGACCATTTTGAAGCCATTTGGCTAAAGATAGAAATTTGAAGGTTT
>MU765630.1:65340-135734 GCA_026770625.1 Nicotiana glauca | reverse complement strand
TAGGTCCGTAATGTCAATTATGACCTGTGTGTAAAATTTGAGGTCAATCGGACGGGATTTGATGGGTTTAAGCATCCGAAGTAGAAGTTGGAAAGTTCAAAGTTCATAAAGCTTGAATCAGGGTGTGATTCGTGATTTTAGCATTGTTTGATGTGATTTAAAGCCTCGAGCAAGTCCGTAATGTGTTTTGGGATGGGTTGGTATGTTTGGTTGGGGACCCGGGGGCCTCGGGTGGATTCCGGGTAGTTAACGGATCAAAAATTGACTTTGAAGAAGTGCTGAAGCATCTGGTTGTTGGTATTTTCGCTTCTGCAGTTGGGTGACCGCAGAAGCGGAACCGCAGAAGCGAACAAGTGGCCGCAAAAGAGGTTTTGGACTAAGGTNAGTCTCCTTTCTAATTCTGTGAGGGGGAAATTACCCCATAGGTGAGTTAAATTGATTATGTTCTCCTAGTTGTGGGAGCTACGCGTGCACGAGGTCACGAGAGTCCGTGTTTAGCTACTATTATGCTATTGTCCGGGTAGTTTAGGACCCAAAAAGCATGTTATATGTGGATTAATTGTGGGATCATTGATGGCTTAGATTGCTTAAATCACATTAAATTAATAATTGGATTTTCTAAAAGACTTAAGCTTCGTTTTTCCCAAATTAATAAAGAGAATTGACCTTTCCTGGATATTTGCTCCACGTTGACTTCCTGACTGTTTATCTGTCTGTGTGTGTTTATTTTGGAACGGGCCGAACGCCTCGGCAGATTAATAGATGCATCTATAGGCGCGTCGTCGACCCTCGGCAAGTGCACATTTATTTCTATTGGATCGGGCCGTCGCCTCGGTATGATTTGCGCATGCCTGTGTTGCAGCCTCAACTTAATTAAGTTATTATTGCCTTTTTTTGGCTTAAATATATTGGGATTATGTTTTAAAGAGAAATTCGGGAAATTTTTCCTATGAAAGAACTTTGTGTTTATTCGTTTCCTCTATTTGGATTAGAATCATGTCTACAAAGAATTAAACCACGGTTTAATATGTGTATTGAGAATAAATGATCACTGGACCGTTAGAGTGTGTCAAAGTTGACCATCTCGTCTCTACCCCTTCGGGATTAGGCGGGACACTCACTGAGAACACATTGATTACGTACTCATACTACACTTCTGTGCATTTTTGTTGCACAGGTACATGATACTTTAGCGGCCTACTGGGCGCAACAGCACTGTCGATTCGAGGACTAGGTGAGTTGCAGTATTCAAGGCGACCCGCAGCTTTTAAAGTCCCTTCCTAGTAATTGTACTTCCTTTCTATCCATTGTATTCCGGACAGGTGTTGTGTTGTATTTATATCATTGCCAGTAGTTGCTCATGCACTTGTGGCACCGGGTTTCTGGGATGGTTTCAATAAAACTTTGTACTGACTGTTATTATTTAAATTTGAATCCATGAAGTGATCTTATATTTATGAAAATTGGAAGGAAAAACCTAAGATTTTCAAAAGTATTAAAAGAGGAATTATATGATGAGTTAGTTGGATGGCCTGACAGAGGTGTCCGGCGCCATCACGACCCGTAGTGAATTTGGGTTGTGACACATAAAGTCCATGAATGCCACTGGTGCATTAGTCAAGGCGAAGGCATCACCAGAAACTCATAATGGCCATATCTAGTCAGGAATGCAGTCTTCGGGACATTCGAGTCCCGAATCTTCAACTGATGGTAACCTGATCTCAAGTCGATCTTAGAGATGACCCTAGCACCCTGCAACTGGTCAAACAAATCATCGATACGAGGATACGAGTACTTGTTCTTGATAGTGACTTTGTTCAATTGGCAGTAATCAATGCACATCCGCATAGTCCCGGTATTCTTCTTCCCAAATAACACTAGGGCACCCCAATGCAATACACTGGGCCTAACAAACACCTTTGCCAATAACTCCTCAAGATGCTCTTTCAACTCCTTCAATTACTTAGGAGCCATACGGTACGGTGGGATAGATATAGGCTGGGTGCATGGAGCCAAATCAATGCAGAAATCAATATCATGATCTGGTGGCATGCCAAAAAGATCAGAAGGAAACACATGAGCGAACTCTCGAACTACTAGAACTGAATCAATCATCAGAGACTCTGCGGTGGTGTCCCGAACATAAACCAAGTACGCCAAACACCCTTCTTGATTATTTGCTGAGCCTTTAGGAAAGAGATAACCTGGCTAGGTATATTAACTATGGAACCCTTCCACTCCAATCCTAGCAATCCTGGCATCGCTAAAGTAACAGTCTTACCATCGCAATCTAGGATAGCGTGATATGGAGATAACCAATCCATGCCCAAGATGATCTTGAAATCGATATCAAGCAACATGAGATATGCTCTAGTCTCAAAACCACAGAATGTAACCACACAGGACTGGTAGATCTGGCCTACAACATTAGAGTCACCCACAGGAGTGGACACATAAATAGGAGTGCCCGAAGGTGCAGGAGGAATAACCAGGAAATGAGCAAACAGAGATAATACATATGAATAGGTGGACCCTAGATCAAACAATACCGAAGCATATCTACCGCAGACGAAAATAATACTCGTGATAACAGCATCCAAGGCCAATGCATCTGGCCAAGGCGGAAGGGCATAAAATCTAGCTGGAGCGCCGGCTGGCTGGCCTCCACCCGACTGAGCAGTAGCTCGCCGACTTCTCCCTGCCTGACCTCCACCTCTAGGATAGCCCTTACCAGTCTGCCCTCCACCTCTAAGTGGCGGGGCAGCCGGTGCTGAAATCATAGGCTGCTGACCCTGTTGTACTGCACTGCCTCGAAGCCTGGGGAAGTATCTCCTCATGTGACCAGGGTCTCCTCACTCGAAACAATCCCGCAGTGGGGCGGCCTGCTGCCCTGATGGTCTACCTTGATGGCCTATAGACCTACTAGAAAAAGCCTGGATAGCTGGTGGGCGATATGAACTCTCTGGCATAGCACTAAAATAAGAATAAGAAGAACCCTGAGGACCTGAATACCCACCGGAGGAACCCTGAATAGCTGGTGGGTGATGAGAACTCTCTCGCACGGCACTGAAATAGGGACGCGCTGGAGCACCCCGAGCAGGTGGCGGTGCTGAATATGGGGGCCTGCTGGTCTGTCCCCTCCCAAACTGGCCTCTGCCCCTAGTCGGGACACCTCTGAACTCTCCGGAGAACCTAGCCCTCCTATCCTGCTGCATCTTCTCCCTACCCCTCACATGGTAGCCCTCAATCCTCCGAGTAATCTCCACTACTAACTGATAATGAGTCCCTATCTCCACCTCTCGGGCTTTGTTAGCCCTGATGCCTGAATGTAACCCTGCAATAAACCTCCGCGCTCTCTCTACGTCAGTAGGAAGTATCATCAATGCATGGCGGGATAGCTTAGAAAACCTTGCCTCATAATCGGTCACAGACATCTAACCCTACTCCAACTGCTAGAACATAAGACTGCCACCATCTGCAGGCCCTGCCCTCTAGTTGAAAAGTAGTGAAGTCAACCCCATGCGACTCCAATATCCTCATGTTGTGCAGTCTATCCCTGGACCTATCAATGAAATCTTGAGCATCCTCATGGCACTCACCCCCGAAGACAGGAGGGTGAAATATAGTTCATCTATCCAACAACTTCTGTCGGTCACCATCCGCAGCTCGTCTAGGCTTGGGTATCACTGTAGCAACTAGCTGAGCCCCATCTGTGGGAAGAGCACTCGGAGTTTGATACAGTGCAGTTGCGTGCCTAGGACCCTGAGCAGTAGGAGTTTTTGCTCCCTCTCCTACCTGTGATGTAGCTGGATCTACTAGAAATAGACTAGCCTGAGTCTTAGTGTCCATGAACCGCAACATACGGCCCACGACCTCCTAGAAGCTCGGTGGTGTCATAAAATCTACCGGGGTAGGCTTGGCTGCGGGCACCTCGTCATGCTCCTTAATAATAGGGTCTCCCGCAGGATCTGCTGGTGGTGCTACTGGGACAACTCTGGGACGCCCTCGTCCTACCTCGGGCCGGTACCCTCCCCCTGCCTCTACCTCGGCCTCTAGTAGCAGGGAGGGGGGCAGCCCCTCCTGAATCCGGAAGATCAACCGTGCGTATCCTCACCATCTGTAAGAGAGTATAGAAGGAAACTTAGTATACTCACCACTGCACGAGAGGAAATGAATAAGAGTAGTTTTTCCTAAAACCCTATAGCCTCTCAAAGATAAATACAGAGGTCTCCGTACCGATCCACAAGACTTTATTAGGTTCGCCCATGACATGTGAGACCTACGTGAACCTAGTGCTCTGATACCATGTTGTCACGACCTATTTTTGAAAATAGATCGTGATGGCACCCAACACCATTATCGGGCAAGCCAGCACGAAAAATGTACTTTAGTTCTCATTTTTACTTTTACCCAAAATAAGTGCAGAAGTTTATAAAGATCAAGTCAAATAAAAATGACCAATAATACGACAAAATTGTTATGCAACCCCAAAATGATAGTCTACTAACGTGTGTGCCAAGAACTGGTTTCACAAATAATGGGCAACTACAATATAAAGAATAATAAAACTACCCTATTTTCGGAGATAGGATAGACATCAAAAGTAAGGAAAAGACTCCATCAAGCTGCTGAACGTCACAGGAAGGGAGCAGCTCACCGTAGGAGTCTCACAGGAAGGGAGCAGCTCACCGTAGGAGTCTCAAGCTATGAATCAGGGGTGTGCACCAAGCTGATAGCCAGATATACATGCCTCAGATCCTATACAATTAAGTACAGAAGTATAGTATGAGTACATAAACAATATCTACCTAGTAAGTATCCCGTCTAATCTCGAACAAGTAGAGACGAGAGGTCGACTTGACAATTACTAGGGTCAAATATTATAATAAAGTATTCTGCAAGGCACGATAGTTACAATTAATTAATGGCATGCAACAAGAGGTAATAAGTCATGTCCTTAACAATTTTACAGTTAACCGTACACATTTTAAGTATTTAGCAGAACAAGTCATGGATAAGATTTCACATATATATATGTCTCATGCGCACATTATGTCGAGGTCGATGGCCTGGTCCAACAGAAAATAAACTGTGCACTGCCAAAGGGTCGATGGTACGAACCATAGATGCATCTATTGCTACCGAGGCGATCGGTCCGATCCACAAATGTCAATTAATATAAAAAATCACATGAATGTGCATTTATTTCCAAATAATTTCATAAAAGTATCCAACAAGTATATGTATTCGCTTATATTCCTTCCAAAATTTCTAGCATATCCTAAGCGATCACATTAGTAAGAAAATATAGAGACATTCACAAATATAGCATGATACAAGTCATAGGCAACCTGGAAAATTAACATGATAGTAGCTACGTACAGACTATCGTCACCTAGTGCATACGTAGCCTACGCATTTAGTAGCAAATTACTCAGTTATTATACCTATGGGGACAATTCCCTCTTACAAGGTTAGAAAGGAGATTCACCTTGCTCCAAAGTGCACTTCCAATACCAAGGACGAGCCCAAACCCTCATTTCGGAGTCGAACGATCCAAAACTAGTTAAATGAGGTAGGAACTAATCAACATAAGTGCACAAGATTGTATTCATTTAAGCAATTTCCCAACCCTTACCACAAGTTTCCCTAAAAATTCGATCCCGGGCCCACGTGCCCGGATTCTAAAATATTTCGAAGGAAGTTGTTCTCTATAACCTAAGGATCAATAATATATAATTTCTAATTCATATCATAACAAATTTTATGGTAAAAATCTAATTTTTATTAAAACCCTAGGTCTAGCTCTAACCCCTTGATTTCTTCAAATCTTTATTTGTTAATCTACCCTAAACTCGAGTATTAAACTTGCATTAAGTAGAAATAACTTACCTCACAATGCTATGTTGAAATTTCCTCTTTGAAAGCTCCCAAATCGCCCAAGTGTAGAGACAAAAATGAAATAAATGGCCTAAGTTCCCGTTTTAAAAGTTGTGTCAAGGTCCTTGATGTCGCATTTGCGACAACAGGCTCGCAATAGCGACAATATGTTCGCAAATGTGAACTGGGACTCCCTCTGCCTTGATCGCAATTGCGATGGAGGGGTCGCAAATGTGGACGCTACTAGGTTCGCAAATGCGAAGCAAAAGTCGCAAATGCAACCACTGCTTCCCAGACAGCCTCATCGCAAATGCGATGTTATCCTCGCAATTGCGATCCAGATCTAGTAATTGCGAAACCTGCAGCAGTAGCAGCACCAAAAACACCAGAAAGCTGGTGTGTTGTTCTGTTCCAAACCCATGCCCCAAACTCACACGAGCCATCAGGGCCCCACTCTGAATGCTCACACAAGTCCAACAACATTGTACCAACTTGCTCGAGCCATCAAATCGCCGAAATAACACTTAACCCACAGATTCAACACCTAAACGCATGAAATCCTTAAAAGCATCCAAATTCCTATCTTTACAACCGGACGTCCGAATCATGACAAATCAGTCCCGTTTCTCACCAAATTTTACAGACAAGTCTACAATATTATATTGGACCTGTATCGGGCTCCAGAACCAACATACGCGACCGATACCAACATGATCAATCATTACTTAGTTTATTTAAATCCTTAATATTTTAGATTAACAATTTCAAATAAAAATTCATTAGTCGGGTTAGGCACCTTGGAATTCGATTTTGGGCATACGCGGTTCCCATATTTTCTTGCAAACCCTATGAAACCGTCAAAACACGAGTTCAATCCCGTTTTCTCAAAATATTGACAAAAGTCATACTTAGCCTTTTCAGAAAATCCTAAAGAGTCAAACGTGCATATTTCAATCCAAACTCTTCCAAATCCTTAACCAACCATCCCCACATGTCATAAATTAGTTAAAGTAAGCACGGATAGTTTATTTGGGGGGAACGGGGTTCTAAAAAGGCAAACGACCGGTCGGGTCATTACACCCTCTCCCGGGTTAATAGAATTCCTTACCCGAATTTCTATTTTCGCGGACTATAAAACAGAGTCAATTTTTCTTGATTCGGGATTTAAATCGGTGACTTAGGACACCATAAATTATCCCAAGTAGCGACTCTGAATTTAAATAATTGATCTCATTTCGATTGTCACTTAAATTGAAAAAACTCCCTTACACCCTTCCTGAGTAGTAAAAAGGAGGTGTGATATCATGGTGCAGGCATTTTCTTAACATTGCTTTTAATCTTTTCCAAGCTTGATAAATTTACTCAGTATCAGTCTATAAGAAATTAGATATTTCTTGCCTTAATTTTGTTGTTTTAGCTGGAGAAAAATATTTATTCAAAAACTTCTGATTCATTTGGTCCCATGTGTAATTGACCCTTGAGGTAAATTTTACAACCACGTCTTGGCATCTCCTTTTAAAGAAAAAGGAAATAGCCTTAACTTGGAGGAACTCCATTATACTTAGCAGTTTCAACAAATTTCAGAAAATTAATTAAATGACTGTGTGGATCTTCACTTAAATCTCCTGTAAAGATACAAAATTGTTGAATTGTTTGAATTAGGTCGGTCCTAATTGCAAAGTTGTTGGCTGCTACTGGGGATTTTCTGACATTAGATTCACAGTTGAAGCGGTTTGGTCTAGCATAGTCCCTTAAGATTCTGTTTGCTGGTCTTGGCGCTACTTCATCAAATTGATCTTCTAAACGGACTGGTGGTGCAACTTCGGGTGGATTGATATCTTCTGCTCCATGGTTTTCCATACCTTCGCAAGCTACGCTTTGAGAAGATGTTTGTTCTTTCCTGTGCAATCGAAGAGACCGTTCAATTTCAGGATCGTAACGCGACAACTCTTTTGTAGAAGAGCAGGTCATAAACTAAGTAAAAATTTTAAAGTAAAGAAAATTAAAGCTCATTTTTTTATTCTTTTTAAAAGAAGATTAACTTAATTCTTAAAATAATAGTAGCAACAAAAGAAAATAGTAAAAGAAAAATAGTAGTAGCGATCAGTACACTTAGTGAAAGTAAAAGTCAATTGTAAAGAAAAGGATAGTTGGTACAAATAGTATGGTACATTGATAAAAGTACTAACTCCATGAGTTATGACGTGAAGTTGTTGACATATAAGTGTTATAGATATACACGTTAATCGTAGCTTCACATTTTAATGATAAAAACAGTAGGTAATAGTTACAACAATGAGAAAGAAAGAGAAAAAAAACTTTTATTTTACTAAAAAACAACGTTAGAATGGATAGTAATAGTTATAGTATTATTTAGTAGGTGCTGATAAAATGAATAAAAATAAAGATAACAATACATAAAATAATAAATTCTAAAATTAGCAATAAAATATTTAATTTGAACTAGATGTATTTCAATCCCCGGCAACAGCGCCAAAAATTTGACGAGGCCAATGTGTATAGAATTTCCCTGCTCGTGCTTAGTCAAATTCTAATATAGTTTAAGATATCGTCCCACAAATATTGGAAAATCTATGCTACAAACTCGTAATATTTTAGCTACTATTTAAGAGAACCAAATTGATGAAAAGAGTAGGATTTTGAATTTGTAAATTACCTAAACAAAAAAAAATAACTTGTGGAAAATTTATATTTAAAAAGTGTTGGGAATCAGTAAATTTACTTGACGATATTTTTATAATGAAATCTCAATTTTTACATATATTTCACTAATAAATAATTGCTTATTGCTAATACAATTTTATTTTTACTCACTAGAAAGTAAACAATTAATATTACTCCTTGAGATTATATTATTAACCGACTTATGACTAGTGAAGATAAGACCAAAATATATGTCTTGCCTGAATTGTGCTAAGAAGTAGTAAATACCTCTTGAGATTATCTTTACAAAGAAATCAATGATATTTCTTATAACAATTCTTCCATGAGAATTAAAATTGAAGTAAGCGAAAATCAAGATTTGGAATGCTAGAGTGTTGAAAATTACCCTCTATCTATTGATTCGCACTAGTCAGTATGTATTGATTTTGCTTCGTGAGAATTACAAAATTAATACAAGTAACTTGAGAAATAAATATATAGATGTAACAATTTAAAATCTAACATCCCAGCACAATATAAAAGTGGAGCTAGAAAATCTCAGGTCAAGTATGTAACAAAATTGAGAAAACCATTATAAAAGTATATCAAACTTCATCAACTATCCCAAAAAAAGACAGTACTTCATTATCGAGTATTTAAAAAAGAAAGGACTTCTATAATATGGACTATATTGGCAACACTACCAAAAAATATGAAAATTACAAGAAGTAATGAAAGAAGAATAAGAAATATTAAGAGACCAAAACTTTAGAAAATAAAATGGCTCTTTTGTTCCTTTTTTCCTTGATGCCTACTACACAAAAAAATTGCCTTCTATTTATAGACGTGCATTTCTTCTTGAATTGTTGTGATCTAAAGTAAGGAAGATGTATATCGAGGAAGATATGTCTTGAAGAAGATGCATCGTGAAGAAGATGCGTCGTGACCTTCTTGCATTGTGGAATGAATATGTTACGACTTTCCTGTTTCTTTCATTTTTTTGCTTTATAAATAGCATTCTTATCTCCTGCAATACATTGTTAAAAAATACAGAGAATTAAAATATTATATAAATATTTTATTTAAAATAATATATTTTTAAGTATATAATATATGAATATTTTATATTTATCACCCGCCATGCACTGGTGATACTTCCTACTAATGCAGAGAGGGTGCTGAGGTTTGTTGTAAGGTTGCATTTTGGTATTAGGGCCAATATGGCCTGATAAGTTGAGATGGGGACTCTTTATCAGCTAGTGGTGGAGATTTCTCAGAGGATTGAGGGCTACCGTCTAAGAGGTAGGGAGCAGATGCAGCAGGACAAGAGGGCTAGATTCTCCGGAGAGTTCAGAGGAGCCCCAGCTAGGGGCAGAGGTTAGTTTGGGAGAGGTCAGCCTAGTAGGCTCCCATATTCAGCACCGCCACCTCCTCAAGGTGCTCTAGCGCACGCCTATTTCAGCATCATTCCATAGAGTTCTTACTACCCGCCAGCTATCCAGGGTTCTTCCAATGGGTATTCAAATTCCCAGGATTCTTCTGGTTCCTACTTTAGTGCTATGCCGGAGAGTTCATACCGTCCACCAGCTATTCATGCTTCTTCCAGTGGGTCTACCGGCCATCAAGGTCATGAATCAGGGATGCACCTCGCCGCACCAAGGGGTTGTTTCAAGTGTAGAGACCTTAGTCACATGAGAAGATATTACCCCAAGCTTCAGGGCAAGGCAGTATAGCAGGGTCAGCAGCCCATGATTACAGCACCGGTTGCCCGCCTCCCAGAGGCGGAGGAAAGATTGGTAGGGGCCATCCTAGAGGTGGAGACCAGGCAGGAAGAGGTCAGCCAGCTACTGCTTAGTCAGGTGAAGGCTAGCCAGTCGACTCTCCAGCCAGATTCTATGCTTTTTCGGCCAGACCAGATGCATTAGACTCAGATGCCGTTATCACAGGTATTATTTCCATATGCGGTAAGGGCGCTTTAGTATTATTTGATCCAAGGTCTACCTATTCATATGTATCATCTCTGTTTGCTCATTTTATAGATATTCCTCGCGAGTCTTTGGGTACTCCTGTTCATGTGTCCACTCCTGTGGGCAATTCTATGGTTGTGGATCGGATCTACCAGTTCTATGTGGTCACATTATGTGGTTTTGAGACTAGTGCAGACCTCATATTGCTTGATATGACCAAATTTGAGGTCATCCTGGGCACCCCATACCATGCCATCCTAGATTTCCATGCTAAGATTGTTACTTTAGTAATGTTAGAGTTGCCAAGGTTGGAGTGGAAGGGTTCCTCAGTTAGTACATCAAGTCTTTTTTGAAGGCTCAGCACATGGTCGAGAAGGGTTGTTTGGCTTATCAGGTCATTTGTAATTTTGGACCCAAACGACGAATGAAATAGATGGAATTATTATAGGAATGGTAGCATGTTTCAAAAAAGATTCTTTTGGGAAGGATGTATCAGATGGGTTTATACAGATTTATGAGGGGAATCTGAATTATAATGGATGTACCACAGGGCAGGTATCCAAACGGTCATGGAGTGAAGGCGAGTAACTAATGAGAATCGATTACGTTTAAGATAACAGCAAACACTATGAGCGAAAACCTGAATGGTATGAGTGGAAACCAGAGCGAAGGTTGCTCATGTTTGAAGGATGGTTATCTCCTGAATTTCCTGTAAAACTTAAAACACAATGCCTGTAAGTATATAGATTACTGTGAGAATTTAAACATGATACAAATTCCCTTTGGACCATGAAGGTTCTCTTTGGACGGAAAGGATGACTTCCTTAGACCAAGATGTCCTGGGCCATGAATCATGAGATAAGGGATTCGCAAGCCATGAATTATGAGAATGATTCCTCTGAACCATGACGCCTTTGAATACTGATGTTGAGGATTGAAAGATCCTCAGGCCATGACATGGTGTCTTCAGGCTACGAGGATGATGCCTTCGTACTATGACGCCTTCGGAGAGAGGCATGATGATGGATCATATAAGCAAACAAGACAGAGCTTAGCCCCAGAAAAGGCAAAGTAGTTCTAGGTTTTAAATATTGTAACATTCAACATTAGACAGGGAAAGGCAAAGCTTAGCCTTGTGCAATTGGGGAGGCGGGCTTTAGCCTCATGCGAGGAGATGAGACAATGTTTAGTCTCATGCAGTAGAAGGCAGTGCTTAGCCTTATGTAATAGGGAGGTTGGGCTTACATCATGCAAGAAAGGGAGACAATACTTGGTCTCATACAAGAAAAGGGAGACAACGCTTAGTCTCGCGCAAGGGAAGGCAGAGCTTAACTTTTGCAAATAGGGAGGCAGGGCTTAGCCTCATTCAAAAAAAGGAGACAATGCTTAGTCTCATGCGAGGGAAGGAAGTGCTTAGCCTTATGAAAATAGGGAGGTAGGGCTTAGCCTCATGCAAGGTTTAAGACAGGGCTTAGTTTCATGCAAAGAGAAGGCAACGCTTAGCCTTATGCAAATATGGAGGCAGAGATTTGCCTCATGCAAGATTTGAGATAGGGCTTAGTCTCATGCATAGAGAAGGCAATGCTTAGCCTTATGCAATATCGATGCAGGGCTTAGCTTCATGCAAGATTTGAGACAGAGCTTAGTCTAATGCAAAGAGAAGACAGTGCTTAGCCTTATGCATTTATGGAGGCAGGGCTTAACCTCATGCAAGATTTGAGACAGTGCTTAGTCTCATTCTAAGATAAGGCAATGCTTAGCCTTATGCAATAGACAAATAGCAAATAGGAACAGAATATTTCTTAGATGGAGATATACTTGTGCTCGGCGGTCCGATATATGAGGATAGTGATTTTGATATGTGTATATTTGCGAGTACTCCTATTCTGTTCACTATGCTTTTACCCAAAGAAAAATCGTGAGTTTTGAGGGAAGGTTGGTTCGTGCCTTTGTCTGCTTGCTTTGTTTTGCTTTTCTCTAGAGGCCATGTTCGATTTACCCTGAGTAACACCTGACGGCCATAGAAATAAAGTTTTTGAAATATGCACTTATTGATGAAATAGAGTTATATAGAAACATAGTGGTATATAATATCATGTAAATTAGATGAGCTAATGACTGTAACACTTTTAAATACATTGCGGCTTCCTTGCATTAGAATTTTGAGGGTCCTCCTCAAAATTCTGTCCCAGTTTCTTAACAGATTTCTGACTGTCTTGCATACAATGGCGTCATCTAGACTTGTTCCGGAATTTTGAGGGTCCTCCTCAAAATTCTGCCCTAGTTTCTGGTTCTGGGGAAATGAAGATTTTATTAAGATGTGAGGGAACCCACACGGTTGCCTACGTATCCACTCTTAAATGGGAATCAGGTCAAGCGTAGTTCAGTTACATCAGATGAAGGAATGGAAACAGTCTAAACATAGTATCTCTAGATTGCGTCTGAATTGATAGGTCTTGGCCAAATTTCTCCATCGATTTATGCAAGTATGAGTACTCCTCCTATTAGTGCCCTGTGAACCATGTTGGGATCCTGTCAGTTGGGTGAAAATTTCCCTTTGGTTTCATCCTGATGAGGGAAAATCTGCTTCAGCACCTGTTGCCCCGGTGCGAATTTTCTTGGTCTAACTCTTTTGTTGAAAGCTCGGGACATTTATTCTAACAGTGACATACTGAATTCATTCTTTTTCTGTCTATGAGGGCTAGTTGCTCATAGCGTCTTCTTATCCATTCTGCATCACTGAGGTTTGCTTCTTGTATGATCCTTAAGGAAGGAATTTCTACCTCGGCTGGAATGACAGCTTCGGTACCATAAACCAGTAAATAGGGAGTTGCCCCAGTTAATATGAGAACCGTAGTGCGGTACCCCAACATGGCAAAGGGTAACTTGTCGTTCCATTGTAGATGATTTTGTACTATCTTCCTCAGTATCTTCTTGATGTTCTTGTTGGCAGCTTCCACAGCTCCGTTCATTTGAGGCATGTATGTTGTAGAGTTTTTGTGCTTGATTTTGAATGTTTCACACATGGCTTTCATCAGATCACTATTGAGATTGGTGGCATTATCATTGATAATGGACTTGGGAACCCCGAATCAACAAACAACACGATCCCTGACAAAATCTGTGATGACTTTATTGGTTACACCTTTGTAAGATGGAGCCTCTACCCATTTCGTGAAGTAATCGATGGAACTGGTGCCCGTTTAGATCAGTGGGTTTGATCGAACCGATGACATCCATTCCCAGGAAGCAAAATGCCAAGGTTCACTTGTTGCATTGAGCTTATTTGGTGGTACATTTATCATGTATGCATGTATCTGGCATTGGTGGCATTTCTAGACATACCTGATGTAATCTGTTTCCATGGTCATCCAAAAATATCCTGCTCTGAGTATCTTTGTTCATATGTGGTCCGCAGGTTCCGACATGTATCTCCTCGAGCAATTTGGAAGCCTCTTTTGCATAAACACACCTCAACAATCCTAGTTCAGAGGTTCTTCTATACAGAGTTCCTCCCTTTGGAAGAACTGAATAGACAACCTCCGTAGTGTGTATTTCTGAGTATGGTTCGCCTGTTTTGGGTATTCTCCTTTAGCCAAATATTCTTTAATGTCTTGGAACCAAGGTTTTCTATCCTTTTCTTCTTCAACATGAGCACAATAAGCTGGCTGGTTATGGATTTTCACCAGGATGGGATCGATGAAATTCTTCTCTGGATGTTGTATTATTGAAGACAAGGTGGCCAGTTCATCTGTGAACTCGTTCTGGACTCTTATAACATGTTTTAATTCTATATTTGTGAACCTCTTCTTCAATTCCTGCACATGATACAAGTATGGTAGTATCTTGTTGCTTTTCATAGCCCATTCTCCTTAAACCTAATGCACTAGAAGATTTGAATCGCCAATTGCCAGCAACTCTTGTATATTCATATCGGTGGCCAAATTGAGCCCCATGATGCAAGGCTCATATTTTTCCATATTGTTGGTGCATGGAAACCTAAGCTTTGCGGATATCGAGTAATTTTGACCTATCTCCGATACCAAAATCGCTCCAATACCCACTCCTTTGAAGTGTGCAGCTCTGTCGAAGAACATTCTCCAACCGTCATAGGCTTCAGCAATGTCCTTTCCTACGAATGGCACTTCTTCATTAGGATAATATTTTTTTAATGGTTTGTATTCTCCTCCCATGGGATTTTCAGCAAGATGGTTTGCCAATGCCTGTCCTTTGAGTTACATAGATGATGTCGGACTCACTTAACAATATCTTCCACTTGGCTAACATCCCGGTTGGTGTGGGCTTCCGAAAGATGTACTTCAGAGGGTCCATCCTGGATACGAGGTATATGGTATAGGCACAGAAGTAATGCCTCAATTTCTGAGTTGTCCATGTCAAAGCACATCAAGTGCGTTCTAGTAGAGAATATCGTGCTTCGTAAGGTGTGAACTTCTTACTCAAGTAATATATTGCTTGATCCTTTCTTCCTCTATCATCATGTTTCCCCAAAACACATCCGAAAGCCCTATCTAATGCGGATAGATAGAGTAGCAAAGGTCTCTCAGGTTCTGGCAGAACTAGGACCGGCGGTGTAGACAAATATTCATTGTTTTAGTCAAAACGTCTTCTGACAATCCTCGGTCCAACTGGTTTCGGCATCTTTCCTCAACATTTTGAAGATGTTCACATATTACTGTGGACTATGCTATGAAGCGGTTGATGTAGTTGAGGCGTCCTAGGAAACTCATCACGTCCTTTTTGCTCTTCGATGGTGGTAACTCTTGGATAGCCTTGACTTTGGATGGTTCCAACTCGATTCTTCGGCGGCTGACGATTAATCCCAACAGCTTTCCTGCGGGAACCCCGAATGCACATTTTGCGGGGTTCACTTTTAAATTGTACTTTCTTAGCCTGTCAAAGAACTTCCTCAAGTCTGCTATGTGATTTGTGGCCCTCTTGGATTTGATGATGACGTTGTCGACATACACCTCTATTTCCTTTTGTATCATATCATGGAAGATGGTCATCATGGATCTTATGTAGGTAGCCTCAGCATTCTTTAGACCGAATGCCATCATTTTGCAGTACACTCCCCATGAGGTAATGAAGGCTATTTTTCTTCGTCTTCCTCGTCCATCGGAATCTGATGATAACCTGCTAAGCAATCTATAAAGGATTGCAGTTCATGCTTGGCGCAATTGTCGATCAGAATATGTATATTTGGCATTGGAAAATCGTCTTTAGGACTTGCTCTATTTAAATCCCGATAGTCAACACACACCCTTACTTTCCCATTTTTCTTCAGAACTGGTATGATGTTGGCTATCCAGGTTGGGTACTCAACTACCCTAAGGACTTTGGCTTTGATCTGCTTAGTGACTTCTTTCTTGATCTTTAAGCTCATGTCTGGTTTGAACTTTCTAAGTTTCTACTTTACCGATAGACACATTGCATTGGTAGGCAACTCATGAGCCACTATAGATGTGCTCAGGCCGGTCATGTCATCATATGACCATGCAAAAATATCCTCATATTCTTTCTGGAAACAAGTTATTCTTCCCTTTCTGACAGTGATAGGTGAATGCTTATATGAGTCTCTTTGACGGTTTCGGAGTCTCCCAAGTTGATTGCCTCAGTTCGTCCAGAATGGACTTAGGCTTGTTCTCAAAATTCCTGACTTCTCTCACAACTTACTCAGGAATTTTGTCCTCTTCTTCTGAGTCACTATCCTTATATTGCGTTGTCTGATTACATGTCACAGCCATCGGTTCATCAGGAAAAGTAATAATAATATTGTAGAAGAAAGAATATAAAGATAATAATTAATACTAAATAGCAATGCATTAATTAAATTTTGAAAATATCCAAAACAAGTACGGCTCAATGACTCGAGAACTTATTTCGAAACAAAATGCATCTTTAAAACAAAATACTGAAAATATCTTAAATGCCTAGCATGTCTATTAAAATAAATCAGGCTAATTTCCAAGCTACCCAGGAACTCAGCGGGCCCGAGATGGTATGGCAGTCCAATTCTTGAGGAAAACTCCCTTCTCCACGGTCTGAATGGTGAGGCCTTCTTCCTCCTCCTCCTCAACTATCACATTGAAATCCATATTCTCATCTTCTAGAAATAAGCTCCTAAATCCAGCCAAAGCTTCCTCCTCTGTGGATCCCCATATCATATCGGCCTGGTGAAAAGACTAACTCAGATGTGGCACTAGTTGCTCGAGAGGATAATAAGGATCACGCCATGGTGGTGACCAATCATTATATTCTTGATAGGTGTATGGATATCCTAGCCCAAAAATTGTGTCGTGATGCTTCAACTGTATCGATTTGGTAATTCCCTGGATTTCTTTCCAAGCCCTTTGCCGAGTTTATACCTAGACCATGCTAGTATGATTTCTACTTTGTTACTCCATCACTTGTCCTTCTCAATTGCGTTGAAACACTCAATGCGGTGATACGTTTCTCCACCTAGCCTTCTTCTATTCTCGACAACCGGGACAGTCTAACTGGTGTAAATAGGGTTACTTTCATCTCCGTGAATGATTACCTCGTGATGGTTCCATTCAAACTTCACGGCTTGGTGTAGCGTGGAAGCCCCAGCCCCAGCGGCATGTATCCAAGGTTGTCCCAATAGAAGATTGTATGTAGAAGATATGTCTAGTACTTGGAAGTCAACATCGAACCAGGTCGGGCCCATCTGCAGACAAAGGTTAATCTCCCCAATAGTGGCCCTTTGAGACCCATCAAATGCCTTCACGTTCATACTTTCTGCTTGTATCTCATGGAAATCTTTTCCCAACCTTTTCAGAGTAGTCAATGGACAAATGTTGAGGCTTAAACCCCCATCTATTAAGACCATGGAGATGAATTTGTCCTCAAATTGTACTGTGATATGTAATGCCCTGTTGTGACTTAACCCTTCAGGTGGTAGTTCATCCTCGTAAAAGGTGATCTTGTGGATCTCTAGTACCTACCCTACCATGTTGGCCATCTCTCCACTAGTGATGTTGTTGGGTACATAAGCTTCATTCAACACCTTCATCAGAGCTCTCCTATACGTCTAAGAATTTTGGAATAGTGACAGGATGGATGTCTGGGCGGGTGTCTTGTTCTAATGATCAATGATAGAGTATTCTCTCACCTATACTTTCGTCCAAAGATCGTCTAGTCTAGTTTCAATGATGGGTTGTTTGGTAGCAGCTTCCTTGTTTGTTCCTCCAATGTTTTCGGGTGTATAGATCCTTCTAGTTCTGGTCATTCCCTGTGCGGCACCAGATTCGTCCATATTTACTTTTCCCTTTCTTCTAGCTTCGGTAATGTAATCCCAAGGTATGGCATTGGACTTGAAAGGAGGTGTGGGTACAACTATCACAGTAAAGGGCGTAGGTATTTCTACTTCAAATGGAGCTGGTGTGACCACATGTGATGTTACTTCAATTTCGAACGGGACTGATGCGGTTACTTCAACTTTGACTAGCGACTGTATTTGTACCACAATAGGAGTGAGTGTGACTGCATATTTAGGGTCATCAGCTTCCTGAATAAGCCCAAATGACCCTTAGGATCCCATTCTACATCAGTTTTTATCACATTTACTCCTCTACCCTTATGATCTGGGAGGGGATTGTTGCAGACATTTGGCGTGGTCACTTTTACTTGTATGACTTTGGTATCAATCAAGGTTTGAATCTTATCTTTCAGGTTGTGCCATTCATTGATAGTATGCCATTTCATGCCAAAATGGTATGCATAGGTTTTGTTTGGGATGACCCACTAGGAGGAATTTTCCATTGCAACAGTAGGAATGGGGGTAACATATCTAGCAAACTTCAATCTTTCATACGATTGGTGAATGGGTTCAGTAGTAGGGTTATATTATCTAGGCAGCCTGCGATAAAAATTGGGTCTGGGTTTTTGATAGTTTTGATGGGTTGGAGGAGAATGGTAATAGGTTGTTGGGTGTTATAAGTGTGAGATGCAGTAGCGAGTTAAGAATATCTGGAAGGTGAGGGTTGGTATGTAGGTGGAGGTATCTAGTATGTGAGTGGAGATTTTGGACCTTGGGCCACCATTACTGCCCCTACTTCTTTCTTCTTTGATATACCCTCTGACTGTAATGCTTTGTTCGTGGCCTGCAATGCCTTGAAATTGGTCACCATCCCACTCTTGATTCCTTCTTCAATCCTTTCTCCGAATTTGATGATGTTGGAGGACTTGAGATTTTCGATGACTATTAGCCTTTCACATTATTGGGGATCCTGGGCCCTGACAAAGAATTTGTTCATATGCTCTTCTTCTAGTGCCGACCTAACTTTTGGAGCTTTTGACCTCCATCGAGTAGCATAATCGTGAAAAGTCTCCTATTGGTTTCTTCTTTAGATTTTATATGTAGAAGACATCTGCTGCATTCTCTGTGTTAAACCGGAATCGATCCATGAAGTTCGACACCATGCTTACCCAATTAACCCGCTTCTTGGGATTCTGACTGATATACCAAGATAGGGCATCTCCCGTGAGACTCCTCATGAACAGCTTCATCCGAATCCTTTCATCTTTTCCAACACCCATGAGCTTATCACAATATGTTCTCAAATGTACTTTCGGGTCACCTGTTACGTCAAACATTTCGAACTTAGAAGGTTTGTAACCTTCCGGCAGTTCCACGTCTAGTTGAATTCACAGATCCTCATAATTCAGACCTTCAATTCCTTTGCCTCCTTTCGACACCCTAGACTCGGCTAGTGAGCTTATTGAGCTCCTCGGCCATGTTCTTAATGAGTAGGTCCTTTTCGGCAAATTCTGGAGCGTATGATATTGGTTGAGCAGAGTGAGATAAGGTTTCCACGTATATGGGATTGTTTTGGTGGGTGCCAAGGGTTGGAGTGTAGTGGTAATCATTAGTGGAGTTTTGCGGACCAGGGATAGACTGCGGGATATTCGTGGGAGTATGGTAAATGGTTTGCAGGTACTGAGTAGGAAGATGTTGGTGTTGAGTAGGAGTGGGTACAAGTGGAGGATTAGGATTTTGGGGAGGAGTTGCATATTGATAGGGTGCAGATGGATTTTGTGGACGTTGTTTGGTGTATCGTGAGGAGGTACTGGGTTTTAAGCTTTTTGTTGGTTGACATTTTGGACTTTTAGGGCGAGGGAGAGGTTTGCCAAGTTACGGACCTGCTCAAGTTCCCCTTGAAACTCTAGTAATTTCTGTTCCAATCGTAGGACCAAATTATTCTGGGCCGGAGTACTCCGACCGTTTGAAGTTTCAATATTTTCAGTGTTTTCTTCCACTCAGATTGTCTATCTTAGCTTTTCCTTTGCTTTTTAGATTACTTGGAGGTAGAGGAGGTGGAGGGCCTCTAGATCTGGTATGATATGCTAACGATGCCAGTATGTGTGAACCAACCTTAGGGGATGGGATCAAAATAAAGAAAAACAAAGGTAGACAAGTCAGTAAGGATTCTAACAAATATTTGCAGGATTTAAACACATATTGCGTAAACTTAAATGCGCATTCTAATTTAGGGAACCTCGTTGTGCCCAAGGTAGGCCTAGCGACAAATAGATTATGAGAGATTTAATGTTGATAAATGCCTCATTTAATTAATGTAAAAATTGGACGAGCCTAAAAACGATGATAAATAAATGAGTCTCTAACGACATCTGCCTTATTACATTTTAATTATAAAATGACACAAAATAGATAAACCTAATCTACTTGGTCCAGAAGGACCTTCTCCATATCTGGCCCTCTTGGCTCCATCAATCAGGTTCCCCGGGCCGTGCATGTCCAGCAGTAGGTATGCCCTTGCTAGATGTCCTCTCTCATTGCCTTCTGCATTCTGACAATCTACGACCCTTTTCCTTATTTTCCCTTCCAGTTCCATTAGACCCTGCTCCAAGTACTCCAACCTTTCTGCCGACCTCGTAGCCATTTCTTTCCACTCGTTATTTGATTCCATGTCGAACTTGTGTTGCTCCAGATGCTTGGCTTCGGATTCCATGAACCTCTTTCCTAGCCTCTCATATTTCACTTGTGCTTCAGTGACTTCATCTATGACCCGGTTTCTTTGACCAACCATTGGCTCAAATATTCCTGCTATGTTATCTTTTAACCATGAGGGGTAGAAGTACACAAGACTTGCGTGATACGATCCGGCTCGATGATATCCTCTTCCACGATAATCTTCAAGTGCCATATGTGATGGACCTCACATTTGTATGGAATGGCGTCACCCTGAAAATCGGCTCTGTAATGACTCATTTTGGAGATTCGTGATATGGCTTGTTTCCTACTGACTTGTCTCATAACCCTGATAGGAACATAGGGATATATTCCCCTTAACCCAATCAGCACTAAATGCGGAACGTCCCACGATCTGATAATGAATTCATCGATAGGGAACCACTCGAACATACATTGAACATGGTCCTCGATCAAATTATTGAAAAACTGTGCCCATTTTGCAGTGTTCTCAAGTTGTGCTTATCTATATGGGATAAAGTTCATTCTTTTAGGATGGTGGAAAGCGATGTGATCGTTCCATGGTCTCCTTAGAAACTCTTGGCGGTACTGACCCCTTTGAAGATGCTCTAACAACCAAATCTGTAGTGGCAAGTTACAACCCTCGAAGTGTTTTAACCCTTTCTTGCAACGATCCAGAGTTCGGTATATGTCTGCTACAATCATCGGGACAATAGAATAGGTTTGTCCCTCAATTCCCTCCATTAAAGCTTTGGTTACTGTGGCCAACTTGGTGTGAATTCTATCCTCTTGGCTTGGGAACACTATCATGCTCAGAAAGCAGACGATGAATACAAAAACCCTGCGATGAGTCCAACCTAGGGAAGTGATGGAGAATTCATAATGAAAGATTTGGTAAGATTTGTTGTGTCTGTATCGTTCGTAGAGGAAGTCAAAGGGTATGTAATACTTTTTAGACACTCCAAATCCTCATTCTTTCTCAGGACCATCATTTTTAGAAACCCCCTAGTATTGCGGTTTTTTGGTATTAGTAAACTGGGATTGTCCCATGGTAATCCAGCGAACCCCCCGATTTCCTCCAGGAGAGGAGTCATTTTTATGCTACCAAAATGGAATACAGATTTTTCTCCATACCAGAATATAGTAGCAGCTTCGATCAACATGTTTTTTGGTTGAATGTCCAATAAGGAAGGTAGATTTCCAAGAACTTTTTTCACATGGTTTTTATCACTTGGCGAAAGATTTTCCTACTAGTCTAACAATAGCGGTGGTATACTTCGGACCATGCCGAACCTGGCGACTTCGTGCCTTATTTCTGCAAAACAAATAAAGTTTGCCCTTGCCCCCTCTGGATTCGAATACATACACATTAACGATTAGCATGTCGGCATTTATCTCTCCAAAATAATGCACATATCGTGATTGAGTCCATTGGAATTATGAAAATCCCGGTGGAGTTTGGACATGGCTTTCTTAGAGGGTTATTATGTGGACAACATATTAACCCCAACTAGGTTTGACCATGATGCATGTATAGTTATTTATCATAGCAAGGTTTCTATAGAAGTCTAGACTAGTATCCTCAAGCGGACAACTTGAGGTGGAAAGGCACGGAACCGTCGATTGCATCGCTGATAGACTAGTTTTACAGTAAATACGCCTTTTCGAATTTAAAGGGAGATTTTAGGAAGAGCACGAACCTCATCAAGCGTCGATATGGTATTAGTACGCATGAGTGGAATATGATGTTGAGCAGAAGTTATGCAAAAAGAAAATAACATGTTGTCAATCATTTGCATGTTGAATAATGATAAAATGCGGTATTTAATAATTGTAAAGACATTTAAGAAAATAAAAACAAGGAGACAAGTCAGTTTCCATAGTAAAAGTGATAAAGCATGGGAGGGAAATCATAAATGAATAAAGATAGCCAGATAAATCCACATAGAAGGGGAAGGGGTATGGAAGAAGTAACGGAATAATAAAGACATGCTTGGAGACTTATTCATAGATAAGTTCGTTATTGTAAGAGCCTAAAGATTCCCCAGTAGAGTCGTCATGCTGTCGCGCCCCCTTTTTCTCATGAAATAGGGTTACGATATTCTTGGGACAACTCCTTTCCTTTTGGGATTAGGTAAGGGATTTGAAGAGTCGCCACCTAACGGATTAAGGTGCGTTACGGAACCTAGAACAGTTAACTCATATAGCCAATTTACGTCATCAGAGATCGGGTAAGGGATCAAAACTACCTTGATAGGAAGGTGTTAAGCACCTCTCGAAGTCAACAATGATGCGTTCTGCCGAACTTAAATTAAGCGAATTAGTTTTATGGGAAAATAAACAATTTAGACAAATAGACATTACTTTAAAATTGGAATTAAAGGGGTCATAGATTTTTTTAGCCTATAGGATCATTTCCATGCAATACTTGGTAACTTTAGCATTAGCGCACGGTCATCATTTCCTTTACTACCCAATTACTATATTTCAGTTGTTACCTAAGCATTCTAGTATCTCCTAATACGTACCTTATGCGTGTACTACCCGTCCCTTACCTATGGTCCCAGAGGTATTTAAGAAATCTACTTAGGGTGGTTCTAGATCGACCTATATTGCTTCAAAATGAGAAAATTTAGATGAACAAACAAAATTCAGATAGGACTTCATGTAAATAACAAATAGGGGGCTCACATTCACCTCCACAAGTAGACAACAAATGCACACAATTCAATCAGAAAATTTCGTTAATTAGGGATCCTATAAATAAGATATCTAGATGAGCAAAAACAGATACAAAATAGCAGTTTCCTAAGGCGGGCATCTAGACCTATCAGTTTTGCCTAATGCCTTTATTAAGCCTTAATCTGGGCATATTTAAGCAGTAAATATCAGCGTTTTAAACCCCAGAATCATTACTACACTACAAATTTGCCTAAGTGATTAATAGAATCCTATAGGCATGGTATCTAAAATTATTAATTATAAGCCTATATCATGGTTTCTAAGCAAATCACTGATTTTAACTCGTAAATACAGGTTTTAACTCTTTAGATCCTAGAGGCATGCTTTCTAATTGCTATATATATAAGTGTTGACTTGGTTTGAATTTCTATTAGCAGGATTCCTAAGTTTACAAATTGATTTCACCCTATAGGCATGATATCTATTAGATTAAATCCTATATAAATGACTTGTAGGTTTGAAACTGATTCCTTTATTTCTAATAGGCATGGTATCTAACTGATTTTTCAGTTCCAATAGTCATGATCTATATTATATTAAAAGCACGAAAGCCCTTAGCGAGATGTCGTTTGCCTTTTTTACCCTTTAAAAATAGATTTTACAATGGACAAAATTATAATTTAAGTTATTTTCCTAATATTTAGGATCTCAAAATCGATATATATTTTTGGTTATTAAATCTTTCCTAATTGAGCTAGGTAGAAAATTGTAATATTTAAGGCTTTAAAAGTTTTACCTTATATCAATTATATTTTATTTAAATTATGTAATATAATTATAATTCCTTTCATCTTAACTTTATAAACATAGAAGACTTTAAGATAAATTAATAGTTTATTAAGGTTTGAAAAAGACACAAAAGATCCACTACCATATTACATACTTCTGTTATAGTTAGTTCATATTTTCATAGGAATTTTTTTGGAATGACCGGACCGGTCGTTTTGAGCTCTAGCACGTCGTTCATTAGTTTGAGGCCATGAACAGCTTCACTTCAGGTATTATGACTTGTACGCGTGGTCGGAATTAAGTTTCGGAAAGTTCAAAGTTGATTTAGAAAGAGAATTCTCATTTCGGAAGCTTAAAGTTGAAAGAATTAACTAAGATTGGATTTTTAAGTAAATGACCTCAAAATTGGGATTTGAAGGTTCCAGCAGGTTCGTAGGATTATTTTGGACTTGGGCGTATGCCCAGATCGGGTCTTGGATGACCCGTGAGCGTTTTGGCACCTATTGTGGAAGTTAGAATTTTGGAAGAAATTTCATAAGTTTGGCTTGAAGTGCATTTTAGTGTAATCGATGTCTGTTTGGGATTCCAAGTCTGTGAATAGCTCTGCATGGTGATTCTGGACTTGGGATCACGATCGGAAGTGAATTCGAAGGTCCGTAGGTCATTTTGGAGTCATTTGGCTAAAGATAGAAATATGAAGGTTTTTTAGAAGTTTGACCGAGAGTTTAACTTTTTGATATCGGGGTCGGATTCTGATTCCGATAGTTGGAGTAGGTCTGTAATGTCGAATATGACTTGTATGCAAAATTTGAAGTCAATCAGACATGATTTGGTAGGTTTAAAAATCGAAAGTAGAAGTTTGAAATTCTAAAGTTCATAAAGCTTGGATTGGAGTTTGATTCGTGGGTTTAGCATTGTTTGATATGATTTGAGGCCTCGATCAAGTCCGTAATGTGTTTTAGGACTGGTTTGTATGATTGATTCGGGTCCCGGGGGCCTCGGGTGTGTTTTGGGTTGCATCTCGCTCTTATCTGATGTTTCAACGTTGTTTCTTTGGATATAAAGGGGTACCATATTAAGAAAATAGGCTCCAAATTAAGTTTTTATTGTACCATTAGATTCGTACCGTAATTACGGAGCCAAAGCAAAAAAGAATCGTCAAATTTGGACATCAAATGAGGAAGTTATGCTAATTTCCGTGTCGAAAAAAGTGCTGGTTGCTGTCATAACCGCAGAAGCAAAAATTTTCCACAGAAGCGAACACTGCTGGAGGCAGAGAGATCTCTTTAAAAATCGAAGTTTGGCTCATTTTCACTTCATTTCTTCCATGGGAGCCTCTTTTGGAGCAACTTTGAAGTGCCATTTTCATCACCAAGCATGAGGTAAGTGATTTCTACTAGTTTTGAGTATATACAAGGTTTATATATGGATTTAGACATGGAAAATTGTAGACAACTTGGGGTTTGAGGGAAAACCTAGAAAACTATTATTCTTGGATTTTGACCACGATTTTGGGTATGGAATTTAGAGAAAATCATATATTTGAGTTCGTGAGTTTATGGGTAAATTTTATCTTCGGAAAAATTAGGATTCCGGGCATGTGGGCCCGAGGGCATTTTTGTTAATTTTTTGATCGAGGTTAGAAATTGTTATAAATTAGATTATAATGAGTACCTTAGCATATAATAGGGGGTTTACATAATTATTGGCTAGTTTTGGAGCGTTGTGCATCGATTCGGGTCTTCGAAAGGGCGTGGAATGCCGGTTATGGACCTTCGGAGCGAGGTGAGTCTCCTTTCTAACCTTGTAAGAGGGAAATGTCACCATAGTTGAATTAATTGGTTATGTGCTCCTATTTGTGGGGGTTACGCACGCACAAGGTGACGAGAGTCCGTGCGTAGCTACTATTATGTTTAAGTCCATGTAGTCTAGGACCCAAAAGCATGCTATACTTGGAATATTTGTAATCTTATTGATAGCTCGGATTGCTTACACCACATCAAATTAATAACCCATTCTCAAAAGGATTTGACTTCTTTTCGTAAATTGTTAAAAGAGAAAGTGGCTTTTATTTGAATAATTATTCCCCGATAAATTCTTAATTGGCTATTTGAGCATGTATTTTTATGTGTACCTGCATCGCATGAAAGATTCGCGAGCAGGGTGATTTTTTATTTTATGTTGATCGCGTCGCATGGATAGTTCGCAAGTGGGGTAATAGATGCATCTATGGTTCAAGTCGTTCTACCCTCGGCAGTGCACAATTTACTTTTATTTTGGATCGGCCCGTACGTCCCACGGTGATTATTTACGCATGCTTGTATTGCTTGCCTTGAAACTTATTAAAGTTGTTATAGCCTCTTTACGGTTTGAGAATAATTGTATAAATGATAAAAAGGAATTTGGAAATTTCCTATAAGGAAAAAATTGTTCATTTACTTCAACCTATCGAATTATACCATGTTTATAAAAATCAGCGATTTAACATATTATTGATATATCATTATTGGACCACTAGTAAGTGTCGAAGTCGACCATCTCGTCTCTACTTCTTTGAGATTAGATGGGATACTCATTGGGTACATATTATTTTCATACTCATACTACACTTCTGTGCATTTTTGTTGCACATGCATATGCATCTCTAGTGGCCTACTGGTGTAGCAGCACGGATGACACGGAGACTTAGTTGAGCTGCACTTCTCGTGGCGATCCGCAGCTAGCAGAGTCTCTTACAGTTTTCTATATTTATTTCTGTCCAATATTGTTTTCGGACGATTGTTGTATTACATTATTTCTTAGAAATTGCTCATGCACTCGTGACACCGGGTTCTGGGAGGATTTTTGGATTATTAAATGTTATGTTTTGTTAAAGACTTCGCGGTTATTTCCGTAAATTTTATTATTCTTTATTTAATTTATAAAGAAAAATGATTTTAGACGATACAAAAATTGGAAGTTAATTAAGTATTTTGGTTGGCTTGCCTGATAGCGGTGTCCGGCGCCACCACGACCCTCGATGGATTTTGGGTCTTGACAACATGGTATCAGAGCACTAGGTTCCTAGGGTCTCACGAGTTATGAGAAAGTCTAGTAGAGTCTCACGGACCGGTACAGAGACGTCTGTACTTATCCTCGGGAGGCTGTAAGACTGTTAAGATTACTTCCCTTCTTGATTCCTCATCATGCGATTTTATTCCTTTTAGGCTTATGCCTTTGTTTCTTTCCTACTCAATCTTATGCGATGCAAAACGCTTGCTATTCATCCAGGATTGAAGAATTGTAATGATATTACGAATATGGTACGGGATATTTCTCCCTATATAGTTGTCTGAGCTATTATCGTCGCCTTGTGGAAGGATATTTTATTATTTCAGCCGAGTAATGGTACTTCTGAGGGATCTGAGGCTAGGCACAAGTTGCCATGATGCTTATGAACGATTGTTCCGCAGTAGTGATATGATGGTAGGATGTTGCCCACGTGTCGAGGCAGTGAATGACTTGAAGGGAGGCTTACTTAGTGCATAATCTAGAGATTCGGTATTTTATTTCTGGCAGGGGAAATGCAATCAGGCTAAGAATGTGCAGATTTGGAATGGTAGAGTAATGAGACTTGGTACATATGAGAGTGGTGGAGCTTTCTTCTATGAGGGGATGTCGTTGTCCTAATTGAATTCACTAGATTCGTCGGTGTTATGATCTTCTACAATTTGCCTTTGGAGCAGGATATTGCAGGTCAGTATTGAAGAAGCGGCTGTTAGATGTCGCGAGGTAAGGTGGTTCAGGGTTGAATCGGCATTTATAATATTGGCAGCTCGGGAGAGGTGATCTCTGGAAAAATTTAAAGTTAGTAGTGATTTGTGGAGTCAAGTGCTACGAAGATAGATTTTTTTAAGGCAACAACTGAGTAGCAAAGGATGAAGAAAGATGTGTGGAAAGTGTTTGACGGTGACTAAAATTCCTAGAAGGCTAGGTGTATGAAGCAAAGGTCAAGTAGTTGATTAAAGAAGTGAGTTTGTCCAAAGAGGGAGAGTGGCAGATATTGCATATGGGCTTGGTGGTAGGATGATTACGTACCTTAAGGAGAGTTTGGAATGATTTGGGATTTTAGTGGCTGGCAATTGAAGTCTACAGATTTAATTGGAAGTATGGGTTATGCAGCAAAGAGATCGGTCGTGCGAATGTGGTTAATGATTCAAAGTATAAAAAAGGGGGTTTTATAGAAATAATACGAGAATTTAGGCAGTTGATTGCGCAAGGTTATGTCAATAAGAGATAAGGAATCCCGGTAAGTTCCAGACTTGTATAAGAGTGGCTTCAAGCTAAGTGGGAGAGTCCCACCGCCTATGATTGGGTTGCATGGTTAACCACTTGCGAGGTTTTCTGGTTGTTAGCATGTTTTGGGTTATTTCAGCTACGAAAAAAGAACATAAGTGGTAATTTGAGCAAAGGAATTGTTAAAGGGTGCTATGGTTGGCCTTATTGGCTCATGTTCATACTTGGGGAAGGATTCAGGACTTGTACCTTGTATGGATGCGGGTTTTGAGGGGAGTGATTCCACCGGGTGACTCGTCGAGAGGGTATTCATGTGTTATAAGATTTATGGAGTTGATTATATTCGGGAACAAGTCAAAGCGGGTAGCTCTCAGCAATGGTCCTAGTGGATTCAAACGGATAAGGAGTGATGCCTAACAATTTCGAGCCTATAGGTACGGTTAAGAATCAAGCTTTTGGAGCAGCTTATGAGTGGAGGCCCACAATGTTCTATGATATTTTGACTTGCAGTGTAGCACTTGAGAGGAAAATGAGAAAGGACTTCTGATTCGTAGAAGGATTAGCAGAATGAGCATATCAGTTGAGGGTGCGAATCTGCGCACAAGGAAGGTATAAAATGGTTCATGTGATTTGAGACAACATGGTCTCGCAGTTCAAGGTCACTGGGGGTGAGTGCGGATAGAGTGTGTTATGTGTTGAAAGGAATTATTGTTATTACTAAGGCAATCAGGGTAAATAGAAGGAAGATATATTGGTTAACCACAATTGAGTTGGCGTATTGGTGGTAGAGATCAGTTCCATCAGCGTGATCAAGTTGTGCATGTGATTTGTAGCGGTACGTGTGAGGCTTGTCATCCGCCGTAATTGATGTTATTCGGAAGCATCGACTGTTCTGGCTGGTTATGTGGAAGCGGATTCCGGAAGGGCTATGGCGGCTTAGACCACTACTTAGATGTTTGCATATTCTACGGTTATAAGAATTCACCTGTGTGTTGCTATGTTTCTCCTGAAGTGAGTCCAGTGAAAAGCTTTTATTGGCACGTTAGGTGCAGTGAGTGGTATCGAATTTGAAGTGAGGATTAAGGTTGCAGTTCGGTGCTAACAAGAATGTCACGAGCTCGGATGAACACGAAAGGAGTTTCGATGTTTAAAGTAAGTGGTATTGTCATTAGCGTCACCTGAGATCGGTGTTTTGTGAAAAAGGCTTTGCATCCTGGTTAGGGATTCTTGATCGCTTTTCAGCGTTAGTGCGACCGGTGGTTTGGATATGTAGACCTGTTGTATGTTTCGGAAGGTTGTGGGAGTATGTCCCACAGGAAGATCATATAAATATGGCATATAGTCACTTGATTGATTGAAGAAGTTAAACCAAGTATGAAGATTTGTGATAATATTGATAAGTTGAGAATATATGCCTGGAGGGTACTCAGTTATTGAGTTGTGGACTGTTGATGAGTACTCCGGTTATGATGGTTGTCCTTGTGTGTTATAAGAATAGGGAAATTAGTATGGACCTTTGAAAGGTTATTGGCTTAGTTTGATATGATCAGGATCGAATTGAGGTTGGTGGATGGATTTAAATGTGAATATGGGCTCTATGTCAGGCCAGTTGTGTTCATTTCACTAATGCGCTCCTTATGGAGTAGTCAGGGTGTTATTTCGTTGTCAGATATTTCATGTAGTGATACATTGCACCGTGTAAGTTGTGAGACGGCTTGAGAAATTACTTATGTGTTGAGGATCCGCGTAGAAATGATGTATTATGAGAAAAATGGCTCTTGAGATTTAGATTGTATATCGCACTTCAGTTGTGCTTGAGTTTTGTAGCTTATAACGCTATATGTCCAGGGATGGTATTATGCACTTAGCGTGCTTGTGACCAAAATTTGATATCTTGTTATAATGAGCAATTTAGCTCGATGTATATATCCTTATGTGAGTTCTACGTGTGGATCGGTTGGCACGCCGCCATGTGTATGTTATTTGGATCGGGTCGCACGCCGCCATGGTTATGTTGTTTGGATCGGGTTGCGCGCCGCAATATTGTGATGTTCAGTATAGTTCCCCATATCTGTTTATTGTGTTCTGTTTCCTATTTTATGAAGGAAGCTCATATTAATTGTGCGTCCACGTCGCAGGTATGATTCGCGAGCGGGGTAACTGAGATCCTTTTCAGAGTACATTTTCCTTTTTGTATCGCATTCTAATTGGTAGCCTATTGGCACATTGTGGCATCATATGAGACTTTTGGTCATGTCGGGTGGCTTATTGACTGAGCAGTTCATACTGGGTGAGACGAGATAGTTGGATTTAGGATCAGTGCAATCTGATTACGTGAAAAATATTAAGAAGCAAAGATCATTATTTGGTTCATGATGAGGCAATGTTTCTTGTCAGAAGTATAGACTCAATGATTAGTTGGCTCAGGAGTTGATTATGAATTTCTGCACATCTCTTTCGTCGTGGCGGTATTGTAAGAGTTAGAGTAAGACCTGTGTATGTCATGGGGTGCAATGGGAGCATCAGATTCGTGGAATTTCGACTAAGTTGATCAAAAAATGTTATTATGGTTCGATGAGTAAAATGATGCGATGTGTGAATTCAGCAAAGTTATGCAGTCATGTTTGGGTACAACTTGTAGTGATTGATATGGTGATCGTATGTTGGAAACAGGTCGGGCATAGAATTCCGGATGTTGGAATTGGGATCTAAGGCTTATTTGCCTGAATAAAAGGGAATATCTTCAGAATTGATCGAGCTGATGTGCTCAATTGAGTTTTGGTGGCACGGGAAGGTGAATGAGAAGTTAAACAGTGATTTCAGACTACTTCAGTGTAGTTTTCAGCACGTTCGAGGATGAACGTATGTTTAAGTGGGAGGGAATGTAATGACCCGACCGGTCGTTTTGAGCTCTAGCACGTCGTTCAGCAGTCTGAGGCCATGAACAACTTCATTTCAGGTATTATGACTTGTATGCATGGTCGGAATTAAGTTTTGAGAAGTTCAGAGTTGATTTGGAAAGAGAATTCTTATTTCGGAAGCTTAAAGATGAAAGAATTAACTAAGATTGGATTTTTAAGTAAATGACCTCAGAATTGGGATCTGAAGGTTCTAGCAGGTTCGTATGATGATTTTGGACTTGGGCGTATGACCGGATTAGGTCTTGGATGACCCGAGAGCGTTTTGGCGCCTATTGTGGAAGTTAGCATTTTGGAAGAAATTTCATAAGTTTGGCTTGAAGTGCATTTCAGTGTTATCAATGTCCGTTTGGGATTTCGAGTTTTGAATAGCTCCTATGGAGATTCTGGAATTGGGAGCGCGATCGGAAGTGAATTCGGAGGTCTGTAGGTCATTTTGGAGTCATTTGGCTAAAGATAGAAATCTAAAGGTTTTTGAGAAGTTTGATCGAGAGTTTGACTTTTTGATATCTGGGACGGTTTCTGATTTCGGAAGTTGGAGTAGGTTCGTAATGTCGAATATGACTTGTGTGCAAAATTTGAAGTCAATCGGACGTGATTTGGTGGGTTTAAACATCGAAAGTAGAAGTTTGAAATTCTAAAATTCATAAAGCTTGGATTGGAGGTCGATTCGTGGATTTAGCATTGTTTGATATTATTTGAGGCCTCGAGAAAGTCCGTAATGTATTTTGGGACTGGTTGGTATGATTGGTTCGGGTCCCGGGGGCCTCGGGTGTGTTTCGGGTTGCATCTCGCTCTTATCTGATGTTTCAACGTTGTTTCTTTGGATATAAAGGGGTACCATATTAAGCAAATGAGCTCCAAATTAAGTTTTTATTGTACCATTATATCCGTATCGTAATTACGGAGTTATAGTAAAAAGAATCGTCGAATTTGGACATCGTATTAGGAAGTTATGCTCATTTTCGTGTCGAGAAAAGTGCTGGTTGCTGTCATAACCGCATAGGCGGAAATTTTCCGCAGAAACGGGGCCACAAAAGCGGAAATTTTTTCGCAGAAGCGAAAACTGCTGGAGGCAGAGAGATTTCTTTAAAAATCGAAGTTTGGCTCATTTTCACTTCATTTCTTCCATGTGAGCCGATTTTGGAGCAACTTTGGAGTGCCATTTTCATCAACATGCATGAGGTAAGTGATTTCTACTAGTTTTGGAGTATATACAAGGTTTATATATGGATTTAGACATGAAAAATTGTATAAAACTTGGGGTTTGAGGGAAAACCTAGAAAACTAGTATTCTTGGATTTTGACCACGATTTTGGGTATGGAATTTAGAAAAAATTATATATTTGAGTTCGTGAGTTTATGGGTAAACTTTATCTTCGGAAAATTTCGGATTCCGGGCATGTGGGCCCGAAGGAATTTTTATCAACTTTTCGATCGGGGTTAGGAATTGTTATAAATTGGATTATAATAATTACCTTAGCATATATTAATGGGTTTACATAATTATTGGCTAGTTTTGGAGCGCTGTGCATCGATTCGAGTCTTCGGAAGGGCATGGAATACCGGTTATGGACTTTCGGAGCGAGGTGAGTCTCCTTTCTAACCTTGTAAGAGGGAAATGTCCCCATAGGTAAATTAATTGGTTATGTGCTCCTATTTGTGGGGGCTACACATGCACGAGGTGACGAGAGTCCGTGCGTAGCTACTATTATGTTTAAGTCCGGGTAGTCTAGCACCCAAAAGCATGCTATACTTGGAATATTTGTAATCTTATTGATAGCTCAAATTGCTTACACCACATCAAATTAATAAATCCATTCTCAAAAGGATTTGACTTCTTTTTGTAAATTGTTAAAAGAGAAAGTGGCTTTTATTTGAATAATTATTCCCCGATAAATTCTTAATTGGCTATTTGAGAATGCATTTTTATGTGTACCTGCGTCGCATGAAGGATTCGCGAGCAGGGTAATTATTTATTTTATGTTGACCGCGTTGCATTGATAGTTTGCGAGCGGGGTAATAGATGTATCTATGGTTCGAGTCGTTCGACCCTCGGCAGTGCACAATTTACTTTTATGTTGGATCGGGTCGTACGTTTCATGGTGATTATTTGCGCATGCTTGTATTGTTTGCCTTGAAACTTATTAAAGTTGTTATAACCTCTTTACGGCTTGAGAATAATTGTATAAATGATAAGAAGGAATTTGGAAATTCCCTATAAAGGAAAAATTTATTCATTTGCTTCAACCTATCGAATTCTATCATGTTTAGAAAAATTCGCGATTTAATATATTATTGATATATCATTATTTGACCACTAGTAACTGTCGAAGTCGACCATCTCGTCTCTACTTCTTCGAGATTAGACGGGATACTCATTGAGTACATATTATTTTCGTACTCATACTACACTTTTGTGCATTTTTGTTGTACAGGCATATGCATCTCTAGTGGCCTACTGGTGTAGCAGCACGGATGACACAGAGACTTAGGTGAGCTGCACTTCTCGAGGCGATCCGCAGCCAACAGAGTCTCTTTCAATTTTCTGTATTTATTTCTATCCAATATTGTATTCCGGACGATTGTTGTATTATATTATTTCTTAGAAATTACTCATGTACTCATGACACCGGGTTCTAGGAGGATTTTTGGATTATTAAATGTAATGTTTCGTTAAAGACTTCGCAGTTATTTCCGTAAATTTTATTACTCGTTATTTAATGTATAAAGAAAAATAATTTTAGACAATATAAAAATTGAAAGTTAATTAAGTATTTTGGTTGGCTTGCCTGACAGTGGTGTCCGGCGCCACCACGACCCTCGGTGAATTTTGGGTCGTGGCATTTTTAATAGCTCTTTTATTTATAAAACAACAATTAACCAAGGTGTTTGCATAGTTCCGAACATGATGATTTAGTTGTATGCGTAATAAGAAAAAAAATGACGATAGTCTAATTTGTTTGACTTTGTAAAAAAGGAAATAGCAGATGCTATTAGGCAATTTTTAATGATTATAGCTATGCTACGTAGTTAACAATTTTTATATACGATAAAATTTTAATTTATTTTAAATACAAAAAATTTAATAATCGGAATATAAATTGATTTAAAGTCTTAAATATTAAATTATAATTTTTCCGATGTTAATATATTTTCAAAAAACGAAAAAGTTTACCGATATTTAGGTAATAATACCTTCCATGTTGTTTTCTTCATATTAGCATTTACTAAAATTTTATTTACTAAATATTTTCTTATTAGGTAGGAAGTCGTTAAAGTCAATTAGAACTTCAAATAACTTATCCAAATCATTTTTTCTATTGAACGATGTAACATACCTGTTTGGAAAGAGTCAAAAACACTTATGATTTACAAATAAAAAGATCCAAACAAATACTTTTTCACTATTTGAAAATATAATTCTTATTGGATAAAGTTATAATTACAGTTAAATATTTAAAACATGGAATAAGATACTATTAGAAATTTAATATTGTAAATTATTTCCTTTAATTTTGAAAATAACTAATTAATTCTTTGAATTTGCTAACTAGCAAAAGCATATGATTCATTACTTTTCCAAAATTAATCATTCATCAGACGAACCAAAAAATAGACGACCCGATTATAAAATATTAGTTCAAGCATTATTTTTTTAGAGGGAAAATGCCTAATTACCCCCCTGTCCTATACCCAAAGTTCCAACTACACACTTTTTCTACACGGGAATCCTATTACCCCCCTAACCTATCACGGGAATCCTATTACCCCCCTAAACTATTTTTTACCTTAATATTTTGCACCTTTTGTGCTGAGCTGGACCGAAATCCGTGTTGAGCTGGACCGGAACCCGTGCTGAGCTGGATTAGCACAAAAAGGTGTAAAATATTAAGGTAAAAAATAGTTTAGGGGGGTAATAGGATTCCCGTGATAGTTTAGGGAGTACTAGGATTCCCGTGTAGAAAAAGTGTGTAGTTGGAACTTTGGGTATAGGACAGGGGGTAATTAGGTCTTTTCCCTTTTTTAGACTTTGTATTATCAATGTCAAATCTTTAGGGAGTATATGATCAAACTTTTCATACTCAAATCTTTTAAAGAACAAAAGATTCAATTTTTGTATTTGACAAATCTTTAATGAATCATAATAAAGAAATATCTTGTTTTATTTTCACTATTAGGTTAGAGAAATAATAATAACTGTCATAAGATATTTTTACATAAGTTCTCGAGAAATTACAATAAGGCATATGAAAACTTATGTAGAACAATATATCTTAATTTACTGAGCTTGCTAAATGGGAGAAACTTTTATCATTTTCAGAAAGTTTTCGTTAATTTTTATCTCTATAGAACTTAGCCACACTTTTTAATAATATTTACGTGATTTTTAAAAAATTGTATACCCATTGATATATGTACACGCGCAAAGCGCGTACCCTAAGACTAGTATCTATTAATCACATGTGGACAGAATTCTTTAAGCACATTGCCAGAAAAATTATTATTCAAACGGATAGGATCCTATAGACATGGTTACTAATGCATGTAAAAATGCGAATGGATCCTATGGACAGGATTTCTAATGCAAAGAGCCTATGAACAGGATTTCTAGCATGCGAGTGAAGTACAGAACAAAACAGTCAGAAAGTCTTATAGACATGATCTCTAAACAAGTAGCAACACTCACAAAATCACCAATAAACCTATACGAAGGATTTCTACCCGAGTTTCAAGCAAAGATATAGGAGAAAAAAACCCCAAATTTTACTAACAAACCCAGATCTGTTTATTACAGAAATTATCATAGCCCAGAATGAATAAACATAGTATAGCTAGTTTTCGGACTGGTCAATCAAAAATAGCCAGCGTTTACCAAGTCAATGAAAAATAGCCACTATTTTGCTGCAATAGAGACCGGTCCAGCATAATATACTGGAGTTCGATGCACTTTGTATGAACTCCAACATATTATGATGGACCGGTATACTTTGCTTGCTGCAGTATAATATACTGGAGACTGGAGCACCAGTGCTTCAAACTCCAGTATATTATACTGGATCATTATACTTGCTGGAACTCCAGTATGTTATGCTGGAGTTCTAATATACTTATGCTGGAACTCCATCATATTATGCTGAAGTTCCAACATACTTATCCTGGAACTCCAGTATAATATGTTGGAGTTCAAGTATACTTATGCTGGAACTCCAACATAATATACTGGAGTATTTTCCGGGTTTTGAACAGTATTTTCGCTCATATTTATCTTTACATAAAAAGTGCCTAAATTTTGATTACTTTTGAAATTAGGCTATTTTTGAACGACCAGTTGTAAATATGTTACACTATAGGGAGCCTTAGCAGGCCCAATATTAACCTGAGAGCGAGGCCTTCAACACAACAGCCTTGAAACAGTAGTAGGGATCCACAACACCTTAAGCCAGGCTTTCAGTGTGTCAAAGTTCCCAAAGAGCCTCAAGGACCCGGGCAATGCTCACACTGGAAAAACCAGCTCCAATGTGTCAGATTTCAAAGGAGTCTCAAGGACCCTAGGCAATGCTCACACTGGAGGTGGTAGGAACCTAGATAGGTAAGAGTGAAAGTTTGAAATCTAGTACATAGAGGGTAAGGTGAACAGGTTTAGATAACAGTTTGATTTTTAGAAGCAAACAAATTCAAAATATAGGACTGCAAACAGAATTTCAAACAGAATCCCTATTTAGTAAATAGTTCAAACAGATTGGTATTGATTCAGATATTGTAATGACACGACCGGTCGTTTGCCTTTTTAGAACCCCATTCCCCCAAATAAAACTCTTCATGCTTGCTTTAACTAATTTACGACCTGCGGGGATGGTTAGTTCGGGATTTAGAAGAGCTTGGATTGAAATATGCAGATTTAACTCTTTAGGATTTCCTTAAAAGACTAAGTTTGGCTTTGGTCAACATTTTAGGCAAATAGGCCCGGATTCATATTTTGATGATTCCGGTGGGTCTACAGGAAAATATGGGACCTGGGCGTATTCCCGAAATCAAATTCCGAGGTCCCTAGCACGAGTAATGAATTTTTATTAGAAATTATTAATCTAAAATAATAAAGATTTAAAGAAACTAACTAATGATTGATTTCATGAGTATAAGGCTTGTATGTTAGTTCTGAAGCCCGGTACAAGTCCGAAATATCATTTAAGACCTACCCGCAAAATTTGGCATCAATACGAGTAGTTTAACGGCATTTTGGTCCGTTGGAGGAAAATTAAGAACTTGATGTTCATAAGTTTTATTCATTTGGTTTTAGGGGATGATTCCTAGATTTAGAGTTGTTTCGGGTGTTTCGAGGGTTCGATGGAGGTCCGTCTCATGATTTTAGACTTGTCGGTATGTTCGGGAGGGGCCCGGGAGCCCCGAGCGTCAATCAGACGAGACTCGAGTGAAGTGGAAAATTTTGAGAAAAGTTGAAATTTGATGCTTCTATCATAACCGCACCTGTGGTTGGTGGACCGCAGGTGCGAGACCATAGAAGCGGTCCTTTCATCACAGAAGCGGCCTAGGGAAGGCTAGGCCAGGAACTGGAGAAGCGGTTCTCAAGACACAGATGCGGCCTCGAGACTGCAGAAGCGGTCCCAGCTCTTTCGCCCCATTTCGCAAATGCGGTCCATTTCTCACAGATGCGAAACCATAGATGCGGAAATCGCTGAAGTAGTGAGGTTCCTTTAATACGGGTTCCAAACCAATTTCACTTCTCCATTGGCGATTTTAGAGCTCTTGAGAGAAAACCTTCACCAAGCATCTTGAGGTAAGTTAGTCCTACCCATTTCTAGTTTATTACCTATGTCTTAGGTAGATTAAACACTAGTATTAAGGTGAAATCATGGGGTTAGAGTAAAAACCAAGGGTTTTAATAAAAGTTAGATTTAACCACGAAATTTGTTATGGAATTAATGAGAAATCATATATTATTGATCCTTAGGATGTAGAGAACAACTTCCTTCAAAAAATCTCGGAATCTGGGCACGTGGGCTCAGGGTCAGATTTTAGAAAACTTGTGTTAAGGGTTGGGAAATTGCTTAAATTGCTAGAATTCGATCTTGTGAGTCTATATTGATTAGTTTTTACTTTGTTGAACTAGTTTGGGATAGTTCGGCTCCGAATTGAGGGCTTGGACTCGTTCTTTGTATTGGAAGTGCACTTTGGAGCGAGGTGAGTCTCCTTTCTAACCTTGTAAGAGAGAATTTTCCCCATAGGTATAATAATATAATTAATTGCCACTATATGCGGGGGCTACGTACGTACTAGGTGATGAGAGTTCGTGCGTAGCGGCTATTATGTTAAGTCCGGGTAGTCTAGGACCCATATGCATGCTCTACGTGATATTCTAGTAGCTTGATGGTAAATTCGGATTCGTATAAACTATTTTGATTAAGGTAAATGAGACTAGTGAAGGAACCTTATCCTGTTTGGTCTTTTAAAAGAGAATATTGGGTATTCCTGTGAATAACTACTCCTCATGTATATATATATTATTGTTGCTTGTTGATGAGCTTATTTATATTTGACTACGTCGCATGGGTGATTCGCGAGCGGGGTAATAGATACATCTATGGTTCGAGCCGTTCAACCCTCGGCAGTGCACAATTTACTTTTATATTGGATCGGACCGTACGTACCACAGTGTTACTGTGCATGTTTTGCTTAGCATTTCTCTGAGGACTAAATTTCATATCTACTCGAAATATAGGTGAATATCCATGATAATACTTGGGAAAGAATTGTTATTCCATGATTTTTAAATGCTAATAACTTGTGCTATCCATGCTATTTATAAATGCTTCTCATATTATTTGACCCTAGTAAGTGTCAAGTCGACCTCTCGTCTCTACTTTTTCGAGATTAGTTGGGATACCTACTGGGTACATATTGTTTATGTACTCATACTACACTTCTGTACTTAATTGTACAGGGTCTGAGGCAGGTGTATCTGGCTATCAGTCTGGTGCGCATCTCTGAGCAAATTCGAGACTTCTACGGTGAGCTGCTTCCCTTCCATGTCGTTCATCAGCCTGAAGAAGTCTTTCTTATGTAATTTTGCTGTCTATTCCGTTTTGGACAGTAGGATAGTGTGATTCTTTTGTATATTCCACTAGTTGCCCATAGCTTGTGACACCAGGTCTTGGTACACACATTAGTAGACTGTATTATTTTGGGGTTGTATGATTATCATGACTTTATTAATCATTCTGATTTTATTTCAACTTAAATAATTATTCCAACTATGTCGGGGTAAAGGTAAATGAAAGTCTAGTTAGTATTTTCTACGTTGGCTTGCCCGATAATGGTGTTGGGCGCCATCACAACCTATTGTGGAAATGGGTCGTGACAGACATAGACACTATCAATCACAAAAGAGCCAGGATATTTGAACTAATAGACATAGTTGGCAACATATTACATGTTTGAAGAACATGGACCATGCAGCTGATTATACAAGGTTCATATTACTAGAGATAACCTAATTAATCTTGTCACTAGATGAAATCATATGAGCATATGGCAAACATAAACATGCTAAAACCTCAAACTAATAAGCGCATAAGATTGAATAGGGTAACAGGGACTAAAGCATGCCAGTTGAGAAAGCAGTAACATAAAACATGCTAAGGTCGAAATGAACTATAAGATAGAGTAAGATAACAGGAACTGAAACATGCAGTTGAACAAGATTCATAGATCACACAGAAACATGTTGAGGTTTGAAATAAACTAACCACATAAGCAAGGGAGCAAAATAGGATAACATGAGTTAGCACATACCAGTTGAGAAGAGAAAGTAAATATGCAGAAATAGGTAGGTTCCTAAATAATTTGGCCTTGGCTTTCACCCGGCCAAATAATAGCTACTTAGTACAGAAGTCAGAACAAGAGCAAGAGAGAGCTTAAGTTCGTAGTGAGAATAGGAGAGTTCGAGTGTTTTCTAAAAGGGAACATGGGAAAGGTTTTATAGCATACAATAGAGTAGAACAAATAAGGTAATGAACCAATCACATGCAAATAAGGTATGAAAAATCAATTAGCAATCAGTTAAGGTTGTCATAGATCAATTAACCGGTATAAAATCAGGCTAGCATCAGTTAATGGAGTCAATTAGTAGTCAAATAAGGTAAGGAATAATTCTTGAATCAATTAGAAGTCATCTTTAATAACCAGAACATAAAATTAGGCTAGTAAGGTTAAGTCAAAGGGAAGTAGCATAAATTATTAATCTGACATTGGTCCAAATAAGGTAAGAACAGGTAAATCGAACAAAATAAGAAAGTATTAGTATCATACAGGAAAGGAAAGATTAAAATCTTAGTAAAGGGTTTCAAAACCCTAATTTTTGGGTAAACCATAAAGTCAGCAGAGAAACAAGGGCGAAATAATCACACTGTGTATAATGAACATAGACAAGAGATTTATTCAAAAAGCACAAAGAATCGACCTAGAGAAGATCTAAAACACTAATTTCAGGATTATTAAATTAATTAAAAACAACTATAGGAATAACATAGATATGTATATATACACAAAAATATTAAAGAGAAAATACTCCAAATTAAGGAACCCTGACAGATCTGAAAATATCTAGCGGCCCTAATTTAGGGTAAGTAAAATTAAGCGCAAAACTTTTTTAACGAAATCATGAAAAGATTCACAGGTAGTCATGAAAAAAATAGATATGCTTTTTAACGAAAAATAAGTACTCAATCTCAGCAGATTTCAAAGGATCTAAACCCTATCTTTAGGGTAAAATAAGAAATAAGCAAAATCTTAGAGATTCAAACCATAAGGAGGAGGAGAAAGAACATAGATGGAAAGAGATAAAGATTTGAACCAGATTTGGTTCAAAACAAGAGAGATCCACTTTCCATGTTAGGCAAGTGATTATGTAATACCATAATCGGTTAGCCAGTAGAGAAAGGGAATCAGATAAGGTAAGAAATCATCAGATGATTCCATATCTGGTTGGAATCAAAAGGGATTTGGGGTGACAACGCTTAGGGTTTGAGAGTGAAAGAGGGGATATTGAGAGAGTTCAAGGGCGGCGTTTGGTGAGAAGTGATTAGGGTTCAAGACGGGTTAGGCTAATTAAACGGGCTGAGGCGATGTGGACTGTTGATCTTAAAGATCAACGATCCTGATTTAAGGGGTTTCCAGGTCGGGTAGTTAATTGTGTAAGGGTAATTGAGTTAGGTTATTGGGTTGAGGGTAATGGATAGGTTATTGGGCTGGCTAGTATTGGGCTAGGTTCGAATTAGTTAATAAAAAATGGGTTAAATTTTAAATACCCAATTAATTTAATAAAATAATTTTATCAAATAATTTATAAATTTTAAAAATATCATTTGTGCATAAAAATTATTTAAAATATTTACTTAATATTATAAAAACATAAAACGTCACTTTCCATGTAAATAATGTAATTATGCATATATGGGCTATTATTGCAATGTTATTGCAATTATAGCCTAAAGATACAAATATAATTATGCATAAAATCATTAAAGTTTAATATAAATATAAATGATAAAAATTAAATAATAAATTATTAGAAATTTATTTGTGATGCAATTAATAATTATTTAAATAATGAAATGTTGGAATAACTTAAACGAAAAATCTTTTTAAACTTACATAAAATTATGAAAAAATATTTGTTGATGTTCATGCGCTATTTTGAAAGTATACATGTATTTTAAAAATATATGAGGGAAAATTGGGTATCGACACTTGGTTCCTGAAGGTAGGCTTAAAAGGCCAAGTTTGACTTCGGTCAACATTTTTAGTGAACGAACCTGGATCGTGTTTTGACGGTCCCGGACGGTCTGCAGTAAAATATGGGACTTGGGCGTATGCCCAGAATTAAATTTCGAGGTCCCTAGCCCGAGTAATGGATTTTTGTTAAAAATTATTTAACTGAAAATCTAAGGATTTAAAGAAATTGAATAATGTTTGGTCATGGTGGTATCGGCTCGTATGTTGATTCTTGAGACCGGCATAGGTTTAATATAACATTTAAGTCATGTATGTGATATTTGGTGAGAAACGGAACTGATTTGATTTGATTCGGACGTCTAGTTGTAAAAATAGGAATTTGAAATGTTCTTAAGGATTTCATGTGTTTTGGTGTTATTCGTAGTTTTAGATATTATTTCTGCAATTTAATCGCACAAGAAAATTTATATGACGTTGTTAAACTTGTGTGAGTATTCGATGTGGAGCCCCGGGGGCTCGGGTGAGTGTCGGACGTGTGTTGGGAGTGAAAACACTCCAGTTTTCTGTTATTTTTGGACAAGTGTTACAGATCTCACAAATGCAAGGATTTGTTCGCATTTGTGAGGAAGGCTTCGCAATTGCGAAGAAGCCTAAGCTGGGCAGTCGTCACATTTGTGACATTTTATTCGCATTTGCGACCCTTATATAGGGGGTCTTGAGTCCGCATTTGCGATAAATTTGTCGCAACTGTGACCTAGCATTTTCTAACTTGATGTCGCATTTGCGACATCAGAGGCCTGGGAAGAGCTTTTAGAAACGGGACTTAGGCTATTTATTTCATTTCACCTCTATACTTGGGCGATTTGGGAGCTTCCAAAGAGGGGATTTCAACCTACCATTGTGAGTAAGTTATTTCTGCTTAATGTGAGATTAGTACTTGGATTTGGGTAGATTAACTCAAAAAGATTAGTGAAAATTATAGGATTAGAGTAAAACCTAGGGTTTTAATAAAAACGAGATTTAACCACGAAATATGTTATGGAATGGAGTAAAAATCATATATTCTTGATCCTTAGGTTATGGGTAAGGACTCTCTTCAAAAAAATTCAAAATCCGGGCACGTGGGCTCAAGGTTGAATTTTAGGAACTTTGCATTTAGGGTTGGAAAATTACTCTAATAGCTAGAATATGAACTCTCGAGCTTTTATTGGCTAGTTCTTACCCCATTTGATTAGTTTTGGATCGTTCGGCTTCGAATTGAGAGTTTTGAGCACGTTCTTGAATTTGGAAGTAAGCTTTGGAGCAAGGTAAGTCTCCTTACTCACCTCGTAAGAGGGAAATAAACCCCTAGGTAAATTAAATATATGTATGTGTTTGTTTGTGGGGGCTACGTACGTACGTGGTTACGAGAGTCTATGCGTAGCTACTATTATGCTAATTGTCCGGGTAGTTTAGGACTCGTATCATGACATACTTGCAAACGGTTACGTTCTTGCTTGCTATTGAGATCACTTAGGACATGTTAGGGATTGAAAATAAATATAAACGCATGTATGCACTTACTTGAGAACCTGTATGAATTTATTTGACTATAAATGGGCATTTATGTGCCTTCTAGATTATAATTGCTATTTGTGGATCAGGCCGATTGCCTTGGTAGAAATAGATGAATCTATGGTTTGCGCCATTCGACCCTTTGGCAGTGCACAGTTTAATGTTATATTGGACTGGGCCGTACGACCTCAGCATAATATGCGCTTGTTATTTATGTGGAATTTATCCATGATTTTCTCTGTTTAAATGCCTTGAATTGCAATTATTATATGACATGACTAAAATTGTATATAATTTCTCCTTGATTCTAAGACCGTCATTATATTCACGCTATCTATGCTTAGCGAAATCCTTAAATACTATTGATATTGACCTTAGTAAGTGTCAAGTCGACCCCTCATCACTACTTCTTCGAGGTTAGACTGGATAATTGCTGGGTATATATTATTTATGTACTCATACTACACTTTTGTACTTAACTATACAGGATCTGAGGCGGGTGCATCTAGTTACCCCTCCAGCGCGTGTTCTTAATTCCTGATCGAGATCCCACGGTGAGCTGCCCCTTCTGAGTCGTTCAGCAATATACCGGAGTTTCTCCTCTTTTGTTGTTATTATGTACTGTCTATTTTGTTTTAGGCATTAGGATGTGGTATTCTTTTTATACATTCTACTAGTTGCCCTACTACTTGTGACACTAGTTCCTAGCACACACTGTAGACTATAATTTTTGGGATGTAACTATATTATTACGAACTTGTTAATTATTGACTATTTAAAAACACTTAACGGTTAAGAAAAATATTGAGGTTGTTTTGGTAAATTAATAAGAACTCATTAGCTGAATTAGGGTTGGCTTGCCTGGCAACGATATTGGGCGCCATCACGACCTATGATAGAATTTGGGTCGTGACAGCATGGTATGGGAGCACTAGGTTCACGTAAGTCACAAGTCATGGTCAAACCTAATAGAGTGTTGCAGATCGGTACGGATACGTCTGTATTTATCTTCGAGAGGTTATAGGGTGTTAGGAAACAACTCTTTATTCATATTGTATCGCGTAGTTAATGGTATACTAAATTTCTTTCTTCTATTCTCTCGCAGATGGTGAGGACGCACATGGCAGAAGTTCCAGACCTGAGAGGAGCTTCTCCCCTTATTTCTAGAGACCGAGGTAGAGGCTAGGGGAGGGCACCGGCCCGAGGTAGGAGATAAGGGCGTCCTAGAGCTTTCCTAGTTGCACTACCGGCAGATCCTGTGGGGGAGTAGGGCGAGGTGCCCGTAGCTGAGCCTATCCCGGTGGACTTTATGACAGAACTTCCAGGAGGTCATGGCCGTATGTGCGGTTCATGGATACCATGACTCAAGCTAGTTTATTTCTAGCAGACCTAGCTATATCTCAGGTGGGAAGGGGAGCAGAGACCCCTACTGCTCAAGCTCCTGGTCATGTAGCTAAAGTGTATCAGACTCTGGGTGCACTACCCCCAGATGGGGCTCAGCCAGTTACTGTAGTGGTACCCGAGCCCAGACCGGTTGCAGATGGCGATCGTGGTAGTTATTGGACAGATGGACTAGGCTACACCCTCCCATCTTCGGAGGAGAGCATCATGGGCATGCCCTGGATTTCATTTATAAGTGCAGGGACAGACTACATAACATTGGAGTCTCATGGGGTTGACTTCACTACATTCCAGTTGGAGGGGCAGGGCCCATAGATGGTGGCAGTCTTATGTTCTTGGCAGACCAGTGGTTTCTTATCCCATTACTTGGGGCCAGTTCATATAGCTTTTCCTGGATAGGTAAATTCCTCCCTCTAAGAAGGAAGAGCTGCGGTATCAGTTTGAGCAGCTTAAGTAGGGTCAGATGTCGGTGACCGACTATGAGGCCAGGTTTTCTGAGTTGTCCCGCCATGCACTGATGATACTTTTTACTAACACAGAAAGGGTGCGGAAGTTAGTTGTAGGGTTGCATTCTGGTATTAGGTCCAACATGTCCCGAGAGGTGGAGATGGGGACTCCTTATCAGTTAGTGGTGGAGATTTCTCGAAGGATTGAGGGATACCGTCTGAGAGGTAGGGAGCATATGCAGTATGACAAGAGGGCTAGATTCTTTGGAGAGTTCAGAGGAGCCCCGGCTAAGGGCAGAGCTTAGTTTGGGAGAGGTCAGCCTAGTATGCCCCCATATTCAGCACCACCACCTCCTCGAGGCGCTCCAGCGTGCCACTATTTAAACGTTATTCCAGAGAGTTCTTAACACCTGCCAGCTATCAAGGGTTCTTCCAGTGGGTATTTAGGTCCCCATGGTTCTTCTGGTTCCTACTATAGTGCCATGCTGGAGAGTTTATACCATCCACGAGCTATTCAGGCTTCTTCTAGTGGGTCTACCGGCCATCAGGGTCATGCATCAGGGCAGGAGGTTGTAATGACCCGGTCGGTCGTTTTTAGAATTTATGACTCGATCCCTTATTTACTGCTTTCCCCGTGTTTATTTCTGTTATTTGCAATTGCCAGGATGTTTGGTTTTGAATTTAAAGAGTTTTTGGGACACTTAGTCCCTAAATCAGAGCTTAACTGTTGGAAAGTTGACCGTAATTGGAACAGTGTAAAGATGACCTCAGAATGGAAATCTAATAGTTCTATTAGCTCCTTTGGGTGATTTCGGGCTTAGGGGCGTGGTCGAATTGTGTTTTGGAGGTCCGTAGCTAATTTAGGCATGAAATGCCGTAAGATGGATTTTAAAAGTTTCCGGTTCAATAGTGAGATTTTCATCCGAGGGTTGGAATGGAATTCCAAAAGTTGGAATAGCTCCGTAGTGTCAAATATGACGTGTGTCCAAAATTTCAGGTCATTCGGACGAGGTTTGATAGACTTTTTTATCGAAAGCGTGTTTTGAGAAATTTGGAGTCCTTAGGCTTGAATCCATGGTTAATTTGAGATTTCGATGTTGTTTTAGGTGCTTTAAGGATTGGTACAAGTTTGGAAAGTAGTGTTAGACTTGTTGGTGCCTTTGGTTAAGGTCCCGGGGGCCTCGGAATGATTTTGGATAGTTGACGGGGAGTTTGAGGAATGTTTGCAGCTGCTGAACTTTTGCTTCTTCTGGTATTTCCGCACCTGCAGTTTGGGGATAGCAGGTGCGATGCCGCACATGCGGAAGAGGAGCCGCAGAAGCGGATTATTGAGGAATTGTCAGGAACCGCAGATGCGGTTGTGGTACCACACCTGCGAAGCCGCAGGTGCAGAATGTTGAGCGCAGATGAGATGTTGATCCGTTAAGTGAAGAACCCCAGAAGCGGTTGTGTGGCTGCATATACGGTACCGCAGAACGGTCATTGTGTCGCAGATGCGAAAAATGCCTGGGCAGAAATATTAATTGTGTCCTTCGCAAATTTTGAGCTATTTCACCATTTTTATCTCGGCTTGGGAGATTTTTGGACAATTTGAAAGAGGGATTTCAAAGGAACTTCATTGTGGTAAGAAATTTGAACTTAAGGGTGAAAATTTTGGGGAAACTAGGGCTTAGTATTGGAGACCTTTGATTGAAGATTTGATGGATCATTTGAGGTCCGATTTTGGTAATTTTGGTATGCATGAACTCGTCAGAGTGTGAGGATTCTGGAAATATAAATTTTACCTGATTCCGAGATGTGGGCCCGAGGAGTGTTTTGGTCATTTTACCTAATTTTGCGTATTAGCTTAGAATTTAATTTTAGAATCAGTTACTTGAAATGTTATTTATATTATGAAATTTAATTGAATAGATTTGGGCCATTTGGAGTCGGATACTCGTGGCAAGAACGTGGTTTCGGGTTGACAATTGAGCCGGTTCGATGTAAGTGGCTTGTCTAACCTTATGTGGGGGACTCTCCCCTTAGGATTGATATTGTGATACTTGAAATGCCTTGTACGTGAGGTGACGAGCGCGTACTTGTGCTAATTGTTGGAAATCTAATTTTTTATTAAAAATAGCCTTAAATTATGTTCTTCCATTTCTTGCTTACATTATTTGGAAACTTAGTTTGTTGTTAGTATAGAGAAGCATGTCTATTTGACTAAGTTGCTCCATTTGTTCAAAATGCCTTATTTGTATTACGTGAAGCATGCTAGGTTAGAATTACATGTTTTGTCTTGGAATGAAGTTGAGCTTGATGGAGTATATTCTTATTCTGCTATTGTTGTGCGTTTCATTTTGTGGCTACGGGAAGGCATCCTGGGAGATCCCCTGTACGTATATAGGATCGAGCTGAAGTGCGGGATACCAAGAGATCCCTGGCACATATATTGAGGATACTAAGAGATTCTCGGGATACCAAGAGATCCCTAGCATATATTGAGGATACCAGGAGATTCCCCGGATATACATATTGAGGATACTAAGAGATCATCGAGATACTGAGAGATCCCCAATTATTATCCTTTTGATTGTTTGCCTCTGTATCAATTATAGTTGTCTTATATCCTGTAATATTTATACTGTTGCACATATTTATACCGCTCTTATCTACACTGTCGAATTTTATGTTATTATTTAATCTCAGTAGGTCCCTGACCTTCCTCATCACTACCCAACCGAGGTAGGCTTAGCACTTACTAAGTACCACTGTGGTGTACTCATGCCCTTCCCGTGCATGTTTTTTTCATGTGCAGATCCAGGTACTTCGACTCAGCCCTATCACTTCTGATGTGAGGTGACTGCTATAGCGACTTCGAGGTATATCTGCCACATCCGCAGACCGAGGAGTATCTTTCTATTCTTGTTGTTTAGTACTAGCCCTTCCGTATTTTTGTTCTTGTTAGACATTCTCGAGTTAGAGCTATGCAGTATTTCCTAGCTTGTGATTCATAGGTTTTTGGGTCTTGGATGTATGTGTTGGTTTTGAGAGTTAAATATTGTGTATGCCGAGCGGCACATTTAAACGTTGTTTATTCCTTTATTCCTGTTTGAAATTGTTTTACTTCTGCAAATTTGGTTTATTTCCCGCATTTTAGGCTTACCTAGTCGTAGAGACTAGGTTCCATCACGATGATTCACGGAGGGCAAACCGAGGTCTTAACAAGTTGGTATCAGATCTCTAGGTTCATAGGAGTCATGAATCACAAGTCGGTTTATTAGAGTCTCGCTGATCGGTATAGAGACGTATGTACTTATCTACGAGAGGCTATGTAAATGTTAGGAAAATTCTGTTTTGTTTGATTTCCTTGTTGTGCGAGATTTTTGATATCACAATTCTAAACTTCTATCTTTTATTCTCTCACAAATGGTGAGGACACGTGCTACTCGAGATGAATAGGCACCTGTACCCCCTACTGGAGCTGTCAGAGGCAGAGGTTGGGGTAGAGGCCGAGGATGCGCTCCTGGTGTAGCCAGAGCACCCGCGCGAGCTGCTAGTACCAGCCGGAGTTCAGACACCTGATGCTTCTACTGCTACTACTCCAGCACTCCAGGAGACCTTGGCACATTTATGACTATGTACACCACTCTAGCTCCGGCAGGGTTTCTTCTCCTTGCTACATCTACATCCCAAGTTGGGGGAGGAGCACAGACTCCCGTCGCCAGCACTCTTGAGAAGCGAGTTCATATTTATCAGGTTCCAAAGGCTATTCGTGTACAGCCGGTAGCACTAGCTCAGCCCGAGGAGAGGGAAGTAGCTTCAGAGGAGGAGCGGAAGAGGCTTGAGAGGTTCAAGAAGTATCAGCCTCTGACTTTTAGTGGACTAGCCTCAGAGGATGCCCTTGGATTTCTTGAGGAGTGCTACCGTATCCTCCGTACTATGGGAATATCAGGATTGATCGAGGTTTCCTTCACTACCTTCTAGCATCGAGGAGCCGCCTATTAGTGGTGGCGTGATTATGAGTTAGACAGTTCGAATGAGGCATCTTCTCTGACTTGGACCCAATTTTTAGATATGTTCATGAGGGAGTATGTCCCCCAGAGTCTTAGGGATGCCTAGGGCGTGGAGTTTGAGCATTTGCGCTAGGGTACTATGACTGTCTTGGAGTATGCAGTTTGTTACATCGACTTGACTAGACATGCACCAGTTTTTGTTTCTACGGTTCGCGAGAAGGCTCGCCGGTTTATTGAGGGGCTTATTTCAGCATCAGGTCAAGCATGGATCATGAGTTAGAGATGGATAAATCTATCAGCAGGTGGTGAGTATTGCTATGAGGATTTAGGGTATGCATGCTAGGGACAGAGAGGAGAGGGAGGCCAAGAGGTCTCGAGAGTCGGGCCATTATTCTGGTGTCCGTGCCCCAACTGCAGGTCGTTATGGTAGGGGTCATATGAGTCGCCCCATTTATTCAGCTCTTCCAGCAGCCAGTGGTGTCCCAGCCTCACCTAGGCTTCGAGAGCCTAATTATTTACCTCCAGTCTATAGTGCGCCTCCTACATGGGGTACTTCCAGTGGTCAGTCCAACAGACCTGGCATGAGCCAGTCACAGCTGCCACTTCTTCCCAGAGCTTGTTTTGAGTGTGGTGACACCCGTCATGTGTGAGGGATTGCCCTAGACTTAGGAGGGTTATACCTCCCCAGACTCCTCAGCCACAGCGTGCCCCTAGAGTTCTCAAGCTATGGTCCCAGCCCCAGTTGCCACCGTACCGGCCCATCCAGCTAGAGGTAGAGGTCGGGGTGGTAGAGTTCTCCCTCAAGGGGGAGTTCAGGCCAGATACTATGCTCTTCGTGCTCGTAATGAGGTTGTTGCCTTCGATTCTGTCATCACAGGTACTATCCTGGTATGTCATAGAGATGCATTGGTTCTATTCGATCTAGGCTCCACTTATTCTTATGTGTCTTCTTATTTTACTCTGTATTTGGCTGTATCTCGGGATTCTTTGAGTTCCCCAGTTTGTGTTTCTACTCTTATGGGATATTCTCTTATTGTGGACCGCATTTATCGGTCATGTTTGGTTGTTCTTGGTGGTTTTGAGACAAAAGCTGATTTATTATTGCTCAGCATGGTTGATTTTGATATTATCTTGGGCATGGACTGGTTTTTGCCCCATTATGCTATTCTTGATTGTCACGCCAAAACCGTGACCCTAGCCATGCCAGGTGTACCGCATGATGAGTAGAGGGGTGCTTTAGGTCACACTCCCAGTAGAGTTATTTCATTCCTTAAGGCTCAATGTACGGTTGATAAAGGTTGTGATATGTATCTAGCTTATGTGAGAGATGTTAATATGGATACTCCTTTTGTTGATTCAGTCCCAGTAGTACAGGATTTCCCTGATGTGTTTCCAGCTGATCTTCCAACTGATTTTGGCATCGATCTGTTGCCGGGCACTTAGCCTATTTCTATCCCTTCGTACCATATATCTCCTCTTGAGTTGAAGGAGTTGAAGGAGCAGTTGTAGGAATTACTTGATAAGGGTTTCATCCGGCCCCGTGTATCACCTTAGGGTGCTCCTGTCTTGTTTGTAAAGAAGAAGGATGGTTCTATGCGTATGTGTATTGATTATCACTAGTTGAACAAGGTGACAGTGAAGAACCGTTATCCTTTGACTCGTATTGATCACCTATTGGACCAGTTATAGGGTGCTTGTGTGTTTTCTAAGATTGACTTAGGTTTAGGCTATCATCAGTTGAAGATTCGGGAGCCAGATATCCCAAATACTGCCTTCAGGACTTGGTATGGTCATTACGAGTTCCTTGTTATGTCATTTGGGCTGACTAACACCCCGGCAGCCTTCATACACCTGATGCACAGTGTTTTTTGGCCACATCTTGATTCATTCGTGATTGTATTTATTGATGCATCCTGGTATACTCCCAAAGTTGGGAGGAACATGATCAGCACCTGAGGACAGTGCTCCAGACCTTGAGAGAAAAGAAGTTGTATGCCAAGTTCTCAAAATGAGAGTTTTGGTTGGATTCCGTGGCGTTCTTGGGTCACGTGGTCTCGAGAGAGGGTATTTAGGTGGATCCGAAGAAAGTGGAGGCCGTGCAGAGTTGGCCCAGACCATCCTCAGCTACAGAGATCCATAGTTTTCTTGGTTTGGTGGGTTATTACCGTCGATTTGTTCTTGGGTTTTCATCTATTTCAGTACCTATGACCATACTCACCCGGAAGGGTGCTCCATTCCAGTGGACGAAAGAGTGCGAGGAGAGATTTCAGAAGCTCAAGACAGCTTTGACTACAACCCCAATTTTGTTATTGCCTACCGGTTCGGGGTCTTATACTGTCTATTGTAATGCCTCGAGAGTTGTCCTTGGAGCGGTATTGATGCAGGATGGTAGGGTGATTACCTATGCGTCCAGATAGTTGAAGATACATGAGAAGAACTATCATGTCTATGGTCTTGAGTTAGATGCCATTGTTCATGCCTTGAAGATCTGGCGTCAGTATTTATACGGCATGCCTTGTGAAATTTATACTGATCACCAGAGTTTGTAGCATCTGTTAAAGTAGAAGGACCTTAATTTGCATCACAGGAGATGGCTAGAGCTGCTGAAGGATTATGATATCATTATCTTGTATCACCCGGGCAAGGCCAATGTGGTAGCCGATGCTTTGAGCCGCCGAGCAGAGAGTTTGGGGAGTTTGGCTTATTTACCAGCAGCAGAGAGGCCTATGGCGATGGATGTTCAGGACTTAGCCAGCCAGTTTGTGAGATTGGATCTTTCGGAGCCCAGTCGGGTTCTAGCTTGCGTGGTCTCTCGGTCTTCCTTGTTTGATCGTATACGGGAGCGTCAGTTTGATGACCCTCACTTGCTTGTCCTCAAGGACAAAGTGTTGCATGGCGATGCTCGAGATGTGACTTTAGGTGATGACGGAGTATTGAGGATACAAGGTCGAGTCTGTGTACCCAATGTTGATGGACTTCGGGAGTTGATTCTAGCAGAGGCCCATCGTTCGCGATATTCCATTCATCTGGGTGCCGCGAAGATGTACCAGGACTTGAGGCAGCACTACTGGTAGAGGCAGATGAAGAAATATATAGTTGGGTTTGTAGCTCAGTGCCTCAATTGTTAGCAGGTGAAGTATGAACACCAGAAATCGGGTAGATTGCTTCAGCAGATAGAGATTCCGGAGTGGAAGTGGGAGCGGATCACCATGAACTTTGTATCTGGGCTCCCACGGACTTTGAGGAAGTTCGATGCTATTTGGGTTATTGTGGATCGGCTGACCAAGTCCACGCATTTCATCATTGTGTGTACCATATATTCTTCAGAGCGGTTAGCAAAGATTTATATCCGGGAGATTGTCCATCTGTATGGTATTCCGATTTCTATCATTTCGGAAAGGGGTACTCAGTTCACATCGCAATTCTGGAGAGTCGTACAATAGGAGTTGGGTTCTCGGGTGGAGTTGAGCATATCATTTCACCCTCAGACGGACAGACAGTTTGAGCGCACTAAATTGCTCCATTTGTTCTAACTGCCTTATTTGTATTACGTGAAGCATGCTAGGTTAAAATTACCTGTTTTGTCTTGGAATGAAGTTGAGCTTAATGGAGTATATTCTTTTTCTGCTATTGTTGTGTGTTTCATTTTGGGCTACAGGAAGGCATCTGGGAGATCCCTTGTACGTATCTAGGATCGAGCTGAGGTGCGGGATACCAAGAGATCCCTGGCACATATAGTGAGGATACTAAGAGATTCTCGGGATACCAAGAGTTCCCTAGCATATATTGAGGATACCAAGAGATCCCTCGGATATACATATTGAGGATACTAAGAGATCCTCGGGATACTGAGAGATCCCCGATTATTATCCTTTTGATTGTTTGCCTCTGTATCAGTTATAGTAGTCTTATATCCTGCAATATTTATAATATTGCACACATTTATACCGCTCTTATCTACACTGTCGAATTTTATATTATTATTTAATCTCAATAGGGCCCTGACTTTCCTCGTTACTACCCAATGGAGGTTAGGGTTGGCACTTACTGAGTAATGCTGTGGTGTATTCATGCCCTTCCTGCGCATGTTTTTTTCATGTGCAGATCCGGGTACTTCGACTTAGCCCTATCACCCCTGAGGCAAGGCGACTGCTATAGCGACTTCGAGGTATATCTTTCGCGTCCGCAGACCGAGGATTCTCTTTCTATTCTTGTTGTTTAGTACTAGCCCTTCTGTATTTTCGTTCTTGTTAGACATTCTAGAGTTAGAGCTATGCAGTATTTCCTAGCTTGTGATTCATGGGTTTCTGGGTCTTGGATGTATGTGATGGTTTTGAGAGTTAAATATTGTGTATGCCGAGCAGCATATTTAAACGCTGTGTATTCCTTTATTCATGTTTGAAATTGTTTTACTTTTGCAAATTTGGTTTATTTCCTACATTATAGGCGTACCTAATCGAAGAGGCTAGGTGCTGTCATGATGTTTCACGGAGGGAGAACCGGGGTCGTGACACAGGTCGTCGCACCAAGGGTTTGTTTCGAGTGTGGAGACCTTATTCACATGAGGAGATATTGCCCGAGGCTTCGGGCTAGGCAGTGTAGTAGGGTCAGCAACCCATGATTATAGCACCGGTTGCCCAGCTGCCCAGAGGCGAAGGATAGATTGGTAAGGCCCACCCTAGAGTGGAGACAAGGCAGGGAGAGGTCATCCAGCTACTGCTCAGTAAGGTGGAGGCCATCCAACCGGCGCTCTAACCAAATTCTATGCTTTTCTGGCCAGACCACATGTATTGGCCTCAGATGTCGTTATCATAGGTATTATTTCCGTCTGCGGTGGGGATGCTTCAGTATTATTTGATCCACGGTCTACCTATTTATTTGTATCATCTCTGTTTGCTCATTTTCTTGATATTCCTCGCAAGTCCTTGGGTACCCTTGTTCATGTGTCCACTCCTGTGGGAAATTTTGTGGTTGTGGATCGGATCTACCAGTTCTATTTGGTCACATTCTATGGTTTTGAGACTAGAGCATACCTCTTGGTACGTGATATGACCAACTTTGAGTTCATCCTGGGTATGGATTGGTTATCCCCATACCACGACATCCTAGATTTCCATGCCAAGTACTTTAGTAATGCTAGAGTTTCCAAGGTTGAAGTGGAAGGGTTCCTCAGTTAGTACATCGAGTCAGGTCATCTCTTTTATGAAGGCTCGGCACATGGTCGAGAAGGGTTGTTTGGCTTATCTATATTATGTTCGGGACACCACCGCAGAGTCTTTGATGATTGATTCAGATCCAGTAGTCTTGGAGTTAGCCGATGTGTTTCCTTTTGAAATTTTTGGCATGCCATCGGATTGTGATATTGACATCTGTATTGATTTGGCTCCAGGCACCCATCCTATATCTATCCCATCATACCGTATGGCTCCAAAAGAGTTGAAGGGGCAGTTTGAGGAGTTGTATAGCAAAGGGGTTTGTTAGATCGAGTGTGTCACCTTGGGGTGCACCAGTGTTGTTTGTGAAGAAGAAGGATGGTACTATGCGGATGTGTATTGATTACCGCCAGTTGAACAAGGCTACTATCAAGAAAAAATACCCGTTGCCATACATTAATGATTTGTTCGACCAGTTGCAGAGTGATGGGGTGTTCTCTAAGATCAACTTGAGATCAGGGTATCATCAGCTGAAGATTCGGGACTCAGATGTCCCGAAGACTACTTTTCGTGCTAGATATGGCCATTATGAGTTTCTGGTGATGTCCTTTGTCTTGACTAATGCCCCAACGGCATTTATGGACTTGATGAATAAGGTGTTCAGGCCTTATATAGATTCCTTTATTATCGTCTTCATGGACGACTCTTAATATACTCACATAGCCTGGGGGAGAACGAGCAGCATTTGAGAGTAGTGCTTCAGACCTTGCGAGTGCAAAAGCTATATGCTAAGTTCTCCAAGTGTGAGTTTTGGCTAAAGTCAGTAGCACTCTTGGGGCATATTGTGTCGGGAGAGGGTATTAAGGTGGATCCCAAGAAGATTGAGGCAGTTCAGAGTTGGCCACGTCCTACTTCAGTAACCGAGATAAGGAGTTTCCTGGGGTTAGTGGGTAATTACCACCGATCTGTGCAGGGCTTTTCATCCATTTCATCACCTCTGACTAGATTGACCGAGAAGGGTGCTCCTTTTCATTGGTCTGGTGAGTGTGAGATAAGCTTTCATAAGCTCAAGACAGCTTTGCCTACAGCACCGATTCTTGTGTTGCCTTCCGATTTGGGGATATATACGATATATTGCGATGCTTCACACATCTGCTTGGGATGTGTATTGATGTAGGAGGGGCGAATTATTGCATATGTTTCACGTCAGCTAAAGATTTATGAGAAAAATTACCCTGTGCATGACCTGGAGTCAGCAGCGATTATTCATGCTCTTAAGATATGGAGGCATTATCTGCATGGGGTGTCATATGAGGTTTACACTGGTCATCGCGGTTTGCAGCATTTGTTCAAACAAAGGGATCTCAATTTGAGTCAGTGTAGATGGCTTGAGTTACTAAAAATTATGACATCACCATTCTTTATCATCCGGGCAAGGCGAATGTGGTCGCGGATGTCTTGAGTAGGAAAGCAAAGAGTATGGGTAGCTTGGCATTTATTTCAACGGAGGAGAGGCCACTAGTTTTGGACATTCAGTCCTTGGCTAATAGATTTTTGAGGTTAGACATTTGAGAGCCCAGTCGAGTCCTTGTGTGTGTTGTTGCTTAGTCTTCACTTTTGGGGCAAATCAAGGCTCGACAGTTCAATGATCCACATTTGGCAATTCTCAGAGAGACGGTGCTATAGAGTAGTGCCAAGGAGGTTTTTATTGGCGAGGATGGTGTTCTACGGATCCAGGGCCGCCTATGTGTTCCTAATGTCAATGGACTGAGCGAGACGATTCTAGAGGAGGCACCCAGTTCACGGTATTTCATTCATCCAGGTGGTACGAAGATGTACCATGACCTGAGGCAGCATAATTGGTGGTGGCAGATGAAGAAAGACATAGTGGAGTACATGGCTAGGTGTTTGAATTGCCATCAAGTTAAGTATGAGCACCAAAGGCCACGTGGCCTACTTCAGCAGATGCCTATACCAAAGGGGAAGTAGGAGCGCATTGCTATGGACTTCGATGTTAGGTTGTCGCACACATTGCTAAAGTTTGATGCAGTTTGGGTCATTATCGATAGGTTGACCAAGTCGGCACACTTCATTCCGGTAGTGACTACTTATACGTCAGAGAGGTTGGCTTAATCTACATCGGTTGCACGGCGTGCTTGTTTCCATCATATCAGACAGAGGCCCTCAGTTAACTTCCTATTTATGGAGAGCCATACAGAGTGAGTTGGAGACCCGTGTAGAGCTCAACACAGCACTTCACCCGCAGACCGAAGGGCAATTGGAGCGGACAGTTCAGATCCTAGAGGACATGATCAGAGAATGTATGATTGACTTTGGAGGGCAATGAGATTAGTTCTTGCCTTTGGACGAGTTTGGTTACAATAATAATTATCAGTCCAACATCGAGATGGCTCCAAGTGAGGCTTCATGCGGTCGGCGATATCGTTCTCCTATCGGGTCATTTGATTCCGGTGAAGCTAAGTTGTATGGTACAGATTTGGTGAAAGATGCCTTAGAAAAGGTAAAGTTGATTCAGGAAAGACTTCGCATGGCACAATCCAGACATAAGAGTCATGCGGATCAGAAGGCGCGTGATGTATCGTTCATGGTCTGTGAGAAGGTCCTCCTTAAAGTCTCACCGATGAAGGGTATTATGAGATTCGGGAGGACGGACAAGTTGAGCCCAAGGTTTATTGGCCCATTTGAGGTGTTGAAATGAGTTGGGGAGGTTTCTTATGAGCTTGCTTTACCTTCCAGCCTATTAGGAGTTCATCCAGTTTTTCACGTGTCTATGCTTTAGAGGTATCACGCCAACTTGTCCTATGAGTTAGACTTCAGTGTTATTCAACTGGATGAGAGTTTGGGTTATGAGGAGGAGCGAGTTGCCATTGTTTATAGACAGGATCGCCAGTTGAGATCCATGAGAATTTCTACAGTAAAGGTCCAGTGGAGGGGCCAACCAGTCAAGGAGGCGACCTGGGAGTCCGAGGAGGACGTGCGGAGCAAATATCCACGCTTATTTGGCACTTTCGGTATGAATCTAAACCCGTTCTAGGATGAACATTTGTTTAAGAGGTGGAGAATGTAACGATTCGACTGGTTGTTTTTCTTTCTATAACCCCGTTACCCTGAATAAAACTTTCCGTACTTGCTTTAGTTGATTTATGACTTGCAGGAATGGTTGGTTGGGGATTTGGAAGAATTTGCGTTAAAATTGGAACACTTGGTTCCTTAAGGTTGGCTTAAAAGGCCAACTTTGACTTCGATCAAAATTTTTAGTGAACGGACCCGGACTCATGTTTTGACAGTCCCAGAGGGTCCGTAGTAAAATATGGGACTTGGGCATATGCCCGAAATCGAATTCCGAGGTCCCTATCCCGAGTAATGGATTTTTATTTAAAAAAAGTTAAACTGAATCTAAGGATTTAAAGAAATTGAATAATATTTGATCATGTTGGTATCAGGCCTGTATGTTGGTTCCGGAGCTGGTATAGGTCAAATATAACATTGAAGTCATGTTTGTGAAATTTGGTGAGAAACGGGACTAATTTGACTTGATTCAGATGTTTGGGTGTAAAATTAGGAATTTCAAATGTCCTAAAGGATTTCATATGTTTTGGTGTTAACTGTAGTTTTAGATGTGGTTTCAAGGATTTGTCACACGAGCAAGTTTGTATGATGTGTTATACTTGTGTGAGTATTCGGTGTGGAGCCCCGAGGGCACATGTGAGTTTCAGACGTGTGTTGGGAGTGAAAACACTCTAGTTTTCAGGTTTTTCTGGGAAAGTGTTGCAGGACCGTCAAATGCGAGGATTTGTTTGCATTTGTGATGACCGCCTTTGCAAGGAAGGCTTCACAATTGCGAAGAAGCCTAAGTTGGTCAGTCGTCACATTTGCGACATTTTGTTCGCATTTGCGAACCCAGCAGGGTCCTCATTTGAGACCCTTTTGTCGCATATGCGACCCTTACAGATGGGTCCCTGAGTTCGTGTTTGTGATGAGTTTGTCGATTGCGACCCTTGCATTTGCGAACCTGATGTCGAAAATGCGACATCAGAGGCCTGGGCACAGCTTTTAAAAATGGGACGTAGGTCATTTATTTTATTTCACCTCTATACTTGGGCGATTTGGGAGCTTCCAAAGAGGGGATTTCAACCTAGCATTGTGAGGTAAGTTATTTCTACTTAATGTGAGATTAATACTTGGGTTTTGGGTAGATTAACACATACAGATTAGTGAAAATCATGGGCTTAGAGTAAAACCTAGGGTTTTAATAAAAACGTGATTTAACCATGAAATTTATTACGGAATGGAATAAAAATCATATATTCTTGATCCTTAGGTTATGGGTAACGACTTTATTAAAAAAATTCTGGAATCCGAGCACGTGCGCCCGGGGATGATTTTAGGAACTTTGCATTTAGGGTTGGAAAATTACTCTAATAGCTAGAATATGAACTCTTGAGCTTTTATTGACTCGTTCTTTCCCCGTTTGATTAGTTTTGGATCGTTCGGCTCCGAATTGAGGGTTTTGAGCACGTTCTTGAATTTGGAGGTAAGCTTTGGAGTAGGGTGAGTCTCTTTTTACCTCGTAAGAGGGAAATAAACCCCTAGGTGAATTAAATAAATGTTTGTGTTTGTCTGTGGGGGCTACGTACGTACTGGTGATGAGAGTCCGTGCGTAGCTACTATTATGCTAATTGTCAGGGAAGTTTAGGACTCGTATCATGCCATACTTGCAAATGCTTACATTCTTGCTTGCTACTGAGATCACTTAGGACATGTTAGTGATTGAAAATAAATATAAACGAATGTACGCACTTACTTGAGAACTTGTATGAATTTATTTGACTATAAATGTGCATTTATTTGCCTTTTTTATGATAATTTCTATTTGTGGATCGGGCCGATCGCCTTGATAGAAATAGATTCATCTATAGTTCGCGCCATTCGACCCTCTGGCAGTGCACAGTTTAATGTTATGTTGGACCGGGCCGTACGAACTCGACATAATATGCGCATGTTATTTATGTGGAATTTATCCATGATTTACTCTATTTAAATGCCTTGAAATGCAATTATCATATGACATGACTGAAATTGATATATCGTTTATCCTTGATTTTGAGACCGTCATTATATTCATGATATCCATGCTTAGCAAAATCCTTAAATATTATTAATATTGACCTTAGTAAGTGTCAAGTCGACCCCTCGTCACTACTTCTTCGAGGTTAGACTGGATACTTGCTTGGTACATATTATTTATGTACGCATACTACGCTTCTGTACTTAACTATATAGGATCCGAGGCAGGTACATCTAGTTACCCCTCCGGCGCACGTTCCTGATTCCTGGTCGAGATCTCACGGTGAGCTACCCCTTCTGAGCCGTTCAATAGCATACTGTATTTTCTCCTCTTTTGTTGTTATTATGTAATTCTATTATGTTCCAGGCAGTAGGATAATGGTATTCTTTTTGTACATTCTACTAGTTTCCCTAGTATTTGTGACACTAGTTCTTGGCACACACAGTAGATTATTATTTTTGGGGTGTAACTATATTATTACGAACTTGTTAATTATTGACTATTTAAAAAACCTTAAATTTTAAGAAAAATGTTGAGGTTGTTCTGGTAAATTAATAAGAACTCATTAGTTGAATTAGGGTTGGCTTGCCATCCGGCGCCATCACGACGTATGATGGAATTTGGGTCGTGACATTAAATATGTGGGTTTAAATTCTGAATTTGATTTTGTGAGAATTTTGGAGTGTGTTTTATTTAAACTTGTTAGAAATATTATAAAGAGGTTGTATATAAAATTTGAAGTCATTTAATGGAGATTTGGACTGGTTATGAACAAGAATTGCAACTGAAAATCGTGGAATAAGTTAATCTTCAAACGCTTGTATAAACGTATATAAAAGTGTACAATAGTGTATAAGATGTGTTTATACACTCATATACACCATTATACAAGATTATTCATAATTATACAAAAAACTTACTTCGTCTTCTTCCTTGCATTGTTTCTGATATTTTAACTCAAATCTTGCTCAAATCTACTTCATATCACTTCAAATTTAAATTTTGAACTCCTTTTGATATTTTCAATCAAATGAAATAACACCCAATCCAAACAACTAACAAACTCAAAAAATCCTATTTTTGAAAGCAAAGCTTTGAATGGCCTTCAATGGTGGACTTCTACTCTTCAATTTTCTTATATTGCAACCAGGTGACATATAGGGAGAAGCATAAAATACACGGCTCCTTGAAGCATACATAGGAGATGTGAGAAGAAGAGAGAGTGAAAGCAATGGTTTTGAGAACACAGATTTAACTCCAAAGCTTTTAGAAGCAATGGTTGTAAGAACACATATTTTAAATTTGCTAGTGCGTTAACTTAAAAACATAGGCCTTTTTTATTATGGTGTGAAACCATGTGTATTTTCTTGTAATTCTTTCAATTTTTACTGAGTTAGCTATATAAGATCAATAGTCATTTTTTTTTTGAACCGACACTTTTTCTTCAACTTTTAATTTATAATTTCATATAATATTTACGTGATATTTTGTTATGTTCACTCAGAATAAAATACACGCGCAATGAGCGTACCAAGAGACTAGTTATTTTGAAAATAAAATGTGTTATCAAATATTTGAATTGTGTGTGGGACAAGTCCTTTACTTGATATGGTACTTAATAGTTTACTTGAGATGCTTACAGTTATTTAAAATGCTCTCACTATTATTATACATGGTTTACTGTTACATGGGATATGATTACCATTACCAAAATTGGATTGCATGATTTGATAAGAATTGAAATGCCCTGTACTATTTTAAAAATGCTTTCATGTGAATATTTACTGTTTAAAAAGAAAAGTATAAATGGGAGGAGAATTTGAAGAACCTCGTAGCTAACTATGGGTTCGTTAGACTTGATGAACCTTGTATTCACAGATTACCGATTAAATTTATAACCCTTGCCTAGTGGGAAGGTAGAACTAGCATATAGTTAATATTTTTCTCTCGAGTAGGGACTATATTTGACTCCTTCTCCGAAAGGGTCCACACAGTGATACATATTACATGATCCTTTATTGGAAATCTCCCAATCATAATTTTTTTAAATGAGACAGTGTTTATCGAGTTTATTACCGATTTGTTATATTTATTTATGTTACACAAAGCACATGAACAAACTGATTATATTTACCGTTTTTGAGATGGCATTTTATGATAATTCTGATTATTATTATACAAACATATTTTTCTGACTTGTCACCAATTAAAAACGATTGTGGTTAAGTGTTATTACTCTAGCGACTCACCTCCCGCTATTTTTTTTACAGAGACAGCAGTTGACGCAGGTGAGAATTTTGTTAATTAAAGAGCATAGATCGATAGTTCTTGGTGAGCCCCGTATTTGTTTGCGTGGGCAAGGAGTTTAATTAATTGTTATGGTATTTTCTTTGAACTCTTAGAGTCGCTCCATATTCATTCTTTTAGTATAATGAGTATTATTTTGTTATTACAGGCTTATGATGAGTATTGCACTTTCTCATCGAAATTGGAGATAAATTAGTATTTCTAGTTGTTAGTGGGTGGATTATTAATGGTTTAGACTTATTTTGGTTAATTGATAAGTCGTTGTTGGTTGGTTTGATATTAGGATGTTTGGCTGTTGATTTTGAGACAGGAAAGTTTTGGGATAGCCCTAAAATAGGGGAAACTCTGTCTTCTGTAAAATACGGATGAGGCTTACTTGGGAACACTCGCTCCTAAGCACCGGTCATGATCCTAATTTAGGTTGTGAGATATTACCAAAAAAATCAACCACATATCATACCTTAGTAATAATATATGAAGCCATGACTTTAAGAACTTTGTGGTTTCACTGATGTAAAAGAAGAATATATGTTAAATTTGACTAAATTTGGCCAGGATCATGTTTTATATCTCAAGTCCAAATAGATGGACTTAATTTCAAGAAGCGCAAGAAGTCCAAGAAGCACAAGATTAATTTCAAGAAGCCAAGATTCTTTCCTTCTTAAAATAGGATTTATTTTATTCCTTTTAGAAAAAGGATTTTTCTTTTAGTAGGATTCTAGTTTCTTTTCCTTGTAAAATAAGGATTTTACTTTCCTTGTCTTTAGTTATTTTATTTCCTTATTAGAATAGGAATTTTAGTCATCAAAGAAGAGACACTAAGCCTATATAAAGGGTCTCATGAATTTGTAGAGCAGAATTCACGTTTTTGAGGCTTGCCCTAATTTTACAATAGAGTGTTTTTCTCTATTTTGTCTTTTTTATCCTTGTTTTTAATTCCAAGCAAGGTGGTGATAGTCTTTATCTTGTTTTCAATTGCGTGTGGTGTTTCTTTATCATGTTAATTGATTCCAAGTGGTGACTTTAGGAATCTTGTAGTTCTTGATCATTCAAGAACACGTTTCTTGATCTAAATTCGTTTTTTTGATATCATAGATTCATAACTTTCATTGAACTAGTGTTGCATCATTATTTACTTGTTTTGAACGATTAAATAGTCTTTCTTATAGTTCAGATCATCGCCTTTCACCTCATTTTTGAATCATTGGATTCTGAGTCCGAAAAATTGAGATACGTTGTTTCCTAAAATCCGCCCATAAACCATATTCTTCATTTCAAGATCTTGATCCTAGTCAGTTGGTTCTTTGTTAACTCGAAGAATCACATCATTCCACCAATTAAGAAGTAGCATTCAACAATTGATGTTTCCAAACTAGTTGAGAAAAAAAACCATAACTCAAATTTAGCACTTATACCTAAACACATAATTGCTTAGTTATAAAATCTACTTCAACTCAATAAAACGTTCTTCGATAAGTCCTAAATCATTAATTTTTATTACAGTAAAAAATAGTTGTTACGATCCAAAATCCACTAAGGGTCGTGGTGGAGCCGGACACCGCCGTCAGGCCAGCCAACTCAAATACTTAATTAAATCTCATTTTTAACACTTTTGAAATCCATGATTTTTCCTTGCTTATTAAGAAATTTTAAAGGATATAGTTTCAAATCAAATTTAAATGTTGAACAGTTAATACAATACTTCAAACCATCCCAGAACCCGGTGTCACAAGTGCATGAGCAACAACTGATAAGGAAAATAGAATACAACACCTATCCGAAGTACAGTGGACAGGAAATAAGATACAAAATGCTAAAAGGAACTATACTAGCTGCGGGTCGCCTCGAACAATGCAGCTCACCTAGTCCCAGCGTCATCCATGCTACTACGCCCTATAGGCTGCTAGAGGTATACATACCTGTGCAAAAAAATGCACAAAAGTGTAGTATGAGTACGTAATTAACGTGTACTCAGTGAGTATCCTGCCTAATCCCTAAGGGGTAGAGACGAGATGGTCAACTCTGACACTCACTAGAGGTCAATTAGCAATATTCTTTAAGTGCGAGGATAATCATAGATTTGTATAGAAGTTCTGATTGTGAAGCCAGAAAAATAGTTAAACACCTTCAATAATAAATCAAGGGCTTCTGAACTCTTTTCTTTATTATCTTATTAGTTTATATCAAGCCACGTAGGTCCAATTCCACAATTTACAATTTTCAAGTAACAGATAAACATGCAAAAATCATACCGAGGTCGACGGCCCGCTCTAACAGAAATGTAAATTGTGCACTGCCGAGGGTCGAGCGGCATGAACCATAGATGCATCTATTCTGACCGAGGCGTTCGGCCCCTTCCATAAATAAACACATATCCTTCTCACGAATCATCCATGCGACGCACGCACACATAAAATACATGCTCAATCAGTCAAATAAGAACTTATCGGGGAATATTTATTCAAATACAACCAATTCTCCTTTAACAATTTAAGAAATAAAGTTTAATTCTTTTAGAAATTTACTTACTAATTCGATGTGAGTTAAGCAATTCAAGCTACCAATGGGTTCACAATTAATCCACGTGCAACATGTTTTTGGGTCCTAACTACCCGGACAAAAGCATAATAGTATCTACGCACGGACTCTCGTCACCTCGTGCATACGTATCCACCACAAATAGGAGCACATAATCAATTACTTCACCTATGGGGTAAATTCCCCCTCACAAGATTAGAAAGGAGACTCACCTTGCTCCGAAGACTCAAAACTGGCATTCTACATTCTTCTGAGGACTCCAATTGATGCAACACACTCCAAGACTAGCCAATGGTTACGCAAAACCATTAATATATGCTCAAATATTCATTATAACTAATTTATAGCAATTCCTAACCCCGACTGGAAAGTTGACCAAAATGCCCTCGAGCCCACGTGCCCCGAATCCAAAACTTTTCGAAGATAAAGTTTACCCATAACCTTAGGAACTCGAATATATAATATTCTCTTAATTCCATACTCAAAATCGTAATCAAAATCCAAGATTTCTAATTGTTTAGGTTTTCAACCAAAACCCCAAATTTACACTAATCTTCATACTTAAATCCATACATAATTAATATATTGTAACGACCCAACTGGTTGTTTTGAGTACTAGGGCTCCATTCAGCAGTCGGAGGCCATGAACAGCTTCATTTTAGGTATTATAACTTGTACGCATGGTCGGAATTTGATTTCGGGAAGTTCGAAGTTGATTTGGGAAGAGAAATTCTCATTTGAGAAGCTTAAAGTTGAAAGAATGAACTAGGATTGGATTTTTCAGTAAACGACCTCGGAATCGGGATCGAAAGGTTCTAGTAGGTTTGTATGATGATTTCAGACTTGGGCATTTTCCCGGTTTGGGTTTTGGATAACCCAGGAGCGTTTTGGCGCCTATTGTAGAAGTTAGCATTTTAGAAGGAATTTCTTAAGTTTGGCTTGAAGTGCATCTCAGTGTTATCGATGTCCGTTTGGGGTTTCGAGTATGTGAATGGCTCTGTATGGTGATTCTGGAGTTGGGAGCACGATCGAAAGTGAATTCGGAGGTCCGTAGGTCATTTTGGAGCCATTTGGATAAAGATAGAAATTTGAAGGTTTTTGAAAAGTTTGACCGGAGGTTGACTTTTTTATATTGGGGTCAAAATCCGATTTTGGAAGTTGGAGTAGGTCTGTAATGTCAAATATGACTTGTGCGCAAAATTTGAGGTCAATCGGACGTGATTTGATAGGTCTAAACATTGGAAATAGAAGTTGGAAAGTTCAAAGTTCATAAAGCCTGAATCGGGGTGTAATTCATGGTTTTAGCATTGCTTGACGTGATTTGAAGCTTCAAGCAAGTACGTAATGTGTTATGGGATTGGTTGGTATGATTGGTTGGGGTACCGGGGGCCTCGGTTGGATTTCGGGGGGTTAACGGATCAAAAAATAGAATTTTTGGAGAGCAAAGGCTGCTGGTTACTGGTATATCCGCTTCTGCGGAAGAGGGACCGCAGAAGCGGCCCCGCAGAAGCGGTTGAGGGAACCGCATAAGCAGTTTTTGGTTTTAGTTGTAGCATCCGTAGATGCGGTTTGTCTTCCGCAGAAGCGGACCGCATCTGCGAGCGGAGAGCCGCAGAAGCAGAAAGGCTGGGCATGAGGGGGAGCCGCAGAAGCGGAAGCGCAGGAGCGAGCCAAGGGCCGCAGGTGCGAAAAAGTATTGAGGCATAATATCATTTTAAAGTCGGGGATTGGCCATTTCTATCATATTTCTCATGGCTTGGGGCAATTTTGGGAGCTTCAAGGAGGGGATTTTCGTCATCAATGTTAAGGTAAGTTATTCCTACCTATTTTGAGTTAAATACATTAATTATGTATGGATTTAAGCAAGAAATCTTGTAGAAATATTTGGGGTTTTGGTAGAAAGAACTAGAAAATTATAATCTTGGATTTTAGCCACGATTTGAGCATGGAATTAAGAGAAAATAATATATTTGAGTTCCTAAGGTTATAGGTAAACTTTATCTTCGAAAAGTTTTGGATTCCGGGCACGTGGGCCCGAGGGCGTTTTGGTCAACTTTCCAATCGGGGTTAGGAATTGCTATAAATTAGTTTGTAATGAATATTTGAGCATGTATTAATGGATTTGCGTAACCATTGTCTAGTCTTGGAGCGTGGTGCATCAATTGGAGTCCTCGGAAGAATGTAGAAAGCCGATTTTGAGTCTTCGGAGCGAGGTGAGTCTCCTTTCTAATCTTGTGAGGGGAAATTTACCCCATAGGTGAAGTAATTGATTATGTGCTCCTATTTGTGGGGGCTACATACGCACGAGGTGATGAGAGTCCGTGCGTAGCTACTATTATGCTATTGTCCAGGTAGTTAGGACCCAAAAGCATGTTATACTTAGATTGCTGTGAACACATTGATAGTTTGAGTTTTTTAAATCACCTTGAATTGGTAAAGGGATTTAAAAAGAGATTTAATATTAAATTCTCCCTGAAATGTTAAAAAAAGAAATTTGTCTATTTGGTTGATTATCCCCGATAAGCTCTTGATTTCCTACTTGAGCATGTATTTTATGTGTGCCTGCGTCGCATGGATGATTCGCGAGCAGGATATGTGTTTATTTATGGAACAGGCCAAATGACTCGGTGAAAATAGATGCATCTATGGTTCGTTCCGCTCGACCCTTGGCAGTGCACAATTTATATTCCTGTTGGAGCGAGCCGTCGACCTCGGCATGATTTGTGCATGTTTATCTGTTACTTGAAAATTGTAAACGTCGAATTGGCCCTACGTGGCTTGATATAAACTGATAAGATGATAAAGAACAGACTTTAGAAGCCCTTGATTTATTAATGAAGGTGTTTACCTGTTTTCTGGCTTTCCAATCAGAACTTCTTTACAAATCCATGATTATCCTCGCACTTATAGAATATTGCTAATTGACCTCTAGTGAGTGTCGGAGTTGGCCATCTCGTCTCTACCCCTTCGGGATTAGGAGGGATACTCACTGAGTTCACATTGATTATGTACTCATACTACATTTCTGTGCATTTTTGTTGCACAGGTATATATACCTTTAGCAGCCTACTAGCGTAGCAGCATGGACGACTCTGGGACTAGGTGAGCTGCATTGTTCGAGACGACCCGTAGCCAGTGTAGTTCCTTCCAGTGCTTTCTTACTATTTATTCCCTGTCCACTGTATTTCGGACATATGATGTATCTTATTTTTCCATATCGATAGTTTCTCATGCACTTGTGACACCGGGTTTCTGGGATGGTTCGAGGTATTGTATTAACTGTTCAACATTTAAATTTGATTTGAATCTATATCCTTTAAAATTTCTTAATAATTAAGGAAAAATCCTGTATTTCAAAAGTGTTAAAGCGAGACTAACTTAAAGTATTTGAGTTGGCTGGTCTAACAACAGTGTCCGGTACCACCACGACCCTTAGTGGATTTTGGGTCGTGACATATATTTAACACAAAAGTGATGGGGATAACTTACCTTGACATTGAAGACGGAAATCCCCTCCTTGAATCTCTCCAAAATCGTCCCAAGCCATGAGAAATATGAGAGAAATGGCCAATCCCCGACTTTAAATTAACCTTCTACCTCCAGGGATTTTTGCTTCTGCGGAAATAATCCTGCTTCCGCGGTCCCGCTTTTGCGGAAAATATTCCACTTCTGTGGTCCCTAGGCTCAAGCCCATTTTTCTTCTGCGGTTCCGCATCAGCGGATCAAGGGCCTCTTCTGCGGTCCTGGCTGCCCTCATACTCGACCGCTTCTACGGCTTTCTCTTCACTTCTGCGGGGCCACTTCTTCGGTCCCATTTCCACAGAAGCGGAAATACCAAATACCAGCTGCTTCAATTCTTCTTAAATTCCAAGTTCGATCCGTTAACCACCCGGAATCCACCCGAGGCCCCTCGGGACCCCAACCAATCATACCAACCAGTCCCAAAACACATTACGGACTTGCTCGAGGCCTCAAATCATAATAAACAACGCTAAAACCATGAATTACACCTCGATTCAAGCTTTATGAACTTTGAACTTTCCAACTTCTATTTCTGATGTTTAAACCTATCAAATCACGTCCGATTGACTTCAAATTTTGCACACAAGTCACATTTGACATTGCGGACCCACTCCAACTTCCGGAATTGGATTCCGACCCCGATATCAAAAAGTCAACCTCCGGTCAAACTTCTCAAAAAGCTTCAAAATTCTATCTTTAGCCAAATGGCTTCAAAATGACCTACGGACCTCCGAATTCACTTCCGATCGCGCTCCCGACTCCAGAATCACCATACGGAGCTACTCCCAGTCTCGGAATCACAAACGGAGATCGATAATGCTGAAATGCACTCCAAACCAAACTTAAGAAATTCCTTCTAAAATGCTAACTTCCACAATAGGTGTCAAAACGCTCCCATGTTATCCAAAACCCAATCCGGGCATACGCCCAAGTCCGAAATCACCAAACGAACCTGCTGGAACCTTCAAATCCTGATTCCGAGGTTGTTTACTCAAAATTCGAATCCTAGTTTATTCTTTCAACTTTAAGCTTCTCAAATGAGAATTTCATTTAAATTTAACTCCGATCCTCCTAAATTTAAATTCTGACCATGCGAACAAGTCACAATACCTGAAATGAAGCTGCTCATGGCCTCAGATTGCTGAACGACGCGCTGGGGCTCGAAACGACCGGTCGGGTTGTTACATTCTCTCCCACTTAAACATACGTTCATCCTCGAACGTGCTGAGAACTATACTGAAGTAGTCTGAAATTGATGTTTAACTTCTCATGCACCTCCCCGTGCTACCACAACTTAGCTGAGCACATTGGCTTGATAAATTCTGAAGATATTCTCTTTTATTCAAGCAAATAAGCCTTAGAGCCCAATTCCAACATCCGGAATTCTATGCCGGGCATGTTTCCAACATACGATCACCGTATCAATCACTATACGCTGTACTCAAACATGACTACATAACTCTACTGAATTCACACTTTGCATCACTTTACTCATAGGACCACAATAACATTTCTGTTTGAATTAATCGAAATTCCACGAATTTGATGCTCCCATTACACCTCATGACCTACATAGGTATTACTCTAACTATTATAATATTTCCACGACGGATGAGATGCCGAAATTCATAATCAACTGCCGAGTCGACCAATCATCGAGTCTATACTTCTGACACGAAACATTACTACATTCTGAACCAAATAATGATCTTTTCTCCTTAATATACTTCATATAATCAGATTGCACTGATCCTAAATCCCACAATCTCATCCTACCCAGTACGAACTACTCAAGCAATAAGCCACTCCAAATATGATCACAAGTCTCATATGACTCCACAATGTGCCAATAGGCCACCAATCCGAACACAATACAAACGGAAATTGAACTCTGGAAGGAATTACCTAACTCCCGCACTAGTACGGACCTTCCTTAGAAGATAGAAAGTGAAACACACAAAAAAATAACATATAGAGGACCAGACTCGACATCACACTGTTGCGGCGCGCAACCCGATCCAAATAACATACCTATCGCGGCATGCCACCCGATCCAAATAACATACCCATCGCGGCATGCCACCCGATCCAAATAACATACCTATGGCGGTGTGCCACCCGATCCAAATAACATACCCATGGCAGCATGCCACCCGATCCATACATAGATCTCACATAAGGAGATTGCACATCGAGCTAAATCTGCTCATTACAATAAAAATATCGAATTTCGATCGCAAGCACGTTAAGTGCATAATACATTCTTAAGAAAGCACATAGCGCTATAGGCTACAAAACTCAAGCACAACTGAGGTGCGGTACAAGATCTGAATCTCAAGAGCCATTTGCTCATATTACAACATTCCCACGTGGGTCCTCAACACATACACAATTTCTCAGGCTGTCTCATAACTCACACGGCACAATGTATCACTTCATGAAATATCTGACAACGAGATGACACC